>CM051259.1:980000-1200533 GCA_027921565.1 Artemia sinica | reverse complement strand
ATTATCATTCAAACTTGAGAGTCCGGTCTTAAGTTTTATTGTCAGTGAGGATACTTATAGAGACTTGTTTCCACAACTTGGAAATTTTGATTTGGATTATGAACTATACTGATATGTAATGTTACTGTTAAATACATGCTTCGAGATGGCAAAGCGCCTCAAGGGATGGCCATATTCAGACGTACCTATGAGTTTTAAAAACCTATCAGCTGGGATAGTCTAGAAAAACAATAAGAATTAGTGTATTTTGCGCTTTGTGAAGATATAATCATAGATAAATAAACACAAATGCCTTTTTCTTTTATCAGCTATTTCAGTTCGACAAATGGTAAAAAAACACACTTTGGCCAAGAAAGGCTCAAAATGATGACAATCCATCGATATCTCCGTAACTATTGTGCCTCACTTTCATCGGTCTCACAGTACTAAGAGGTTGAAGATATTTTCCCAATCCTTGTTATATTAAAAAAAATTATATTGTAAGAAAAAAACGTAAATTCATGTAGCCAACATCTATGACGAGGGAGTAGTCTCCTCACTCAATTTTGTCTCCGAAGACAGCCTAACAAGAAATTGAAAGAAAAAATTGCCCTTAATGATACGATATTTCTTCTATTTTCCAAAGCAATTTTGCCTAGCGTGGCCAAAAGCAATTTTAGATTTTAACATCTTCACGACCTTGAGTGCAAGAGCTGTCGAAGCATTTAGTTGTTCTTTTTTTTCAAGAACACGGGTAAAAAACATGAGCTACATTTTTAATTGGCTAAAAATTTTACAAGGTCTCTCAAAGGGTTTGGGACCTGTCAAATAGAAATTTAGTCGGGGGGGGGGGGGCGTGCAGCTCATACTGCCACATAAAATTGGAGCTGTTAACCATATTTTAAGATAAGGGTTAGATTTTTAATCCACATATATACTTCCCCTAAGTGATCAAAACTCGACCAAATATGGGAAATATCACTCTAGAGGGAGATAAATTAAAATGAATATTGTTTTTCTTCAGCTCTTCTATTTATAGCAAATAAATTCTGTTTTATAATTTAAAATTGTGTGTCATAATCCCCATCTAATCATGGATGCGCTGTTATGCATATATCAATTGATCGCTACATCAATAGCCAAGTTGATTGATTTCTAACCTATTCTTCAGTTGAGTATATGATTTATTACAACGAGTACTAATTGTCATAACCAAAGCATTTATCTTTATGATGATCCTTTCACCATAAGTTATAAGACTCGTTTACTAGAGGCTCATTATTACAATCAAACACACCGAAACTTCAATAATATTTAACTATTTGACCGTAATATTATTTATATTATGAGAGAATGTACTTCCATGGGGGTTCCATTGTAATTGAACCACAAGTTAACTGAACGCACAATGAAAGCTGATACCTACCGCGGTGCAACTGAAAACCAACCGTTGCACTGACCACCTCGCTGTACATCGCCATAAACCCTGTGCGAGTGCAACAATACATACTATCCTGCGAGGGGGGGGAGTTTACACTACATTGGTGGGTGAAAAGCACCATTTAGCGCAATCTTTACATGTTCGAACCTTGTTTGTTGAAATGTTTGCTTTTTTTAAGTCTTTAAATATAAATTAACTGTCAAGGATGATTTATAAAATGCTCTGTTTTGTTCTGCACAAACAAAGAACAATCGGACGTCATCAACTGTTTCATTCCGGATTTATTTCTCTTTTTTATGTCTGTTTAATGGGAGGTTCTCCCTTCACCCTTTCACTTTCCCTACGGGTCTAAAGCGTTTACCCCCTCCTCGTGAAAATTTGTTCCTCCTCCTTCCACCCACATGAAACGACCCTCAACTGGAAACTGCCCTCCCTGGGCGAGCATAAATTATGGGTTTTCAAAAATTTACAAAAATGCTCTTGTGAGTCGTGTTGTTTTTTTTGAGTGTTTTGATATTGAGAAGGGTGACTTCTAAAAGGGAATTGGACAAGAAGAAATGTTATGTGTTAAATCTCTGCGCCCCTCCCCCCTCCTCGCCTTGCGATATGCTTCTTCTCAGTAAAGCTCCTCCAGAAAACCCCCACTACAAAGAAATTTCGCGTATGGTTTCGCCAAGTGACAAATACTATCTGTACAATTAGACCAAATAAATAAAAAAATCTACTTAAAAAAGGAAACCTCAAACTTCTGCAATGTAGTTAATCTGATTGTTTTTTTTGTGCTAGCTGGAGGTAGGAGATCCCTCAAAGGGGTTTAATTTTGATGTCCAAACATCCACAGCTCTCATTGAGGCCTTCAAATAAATACAGAATTAACTCTAAGGGAGAAGACGACAGAGGATGGAGGTGGAATTGTTTGATAATCCCCCAGGCAGTTCAATTCCCTGGTTTGTTGATAGTAAGCCGAAAGTGGTTGAAGAACCTAATCAACCGCAGAGGTATTTTTTTTGGGGGGGGTAGGAGATTTTCCACTTGGGTAGGTTATTTTATGGGAGGGAGGGTATTTTCTGTGAGGTGTAATTTTCCAAGGAGCATTTTTTCTTTAGGGATTTTTTTTTGGGGGGTGGGGGGATAACGGTGGCTCTACCGTCTATACCGGTAATTTTGTTTTCGCTTACCACTTGCTTATTTTGTGTTGTTTTTTCATTTCTGTGTTAATTTTCTACGATTACGAGTATGACCCTATTGAACTGGGGACAGGAGTCAATATGGGCATGGAGTCATTCTAGGGAGAATGATTGTCGTATTGGGTCATGAACCTTCTGTTCACCAGTGCTTGTTGTTTTGGCACGCCCTCCAGCGAATGTTTTTATTGTTTCCGTGAGCCTAATAATGCCAATTGTCAAATGTTGTTTTGAAACAGAGTCATTCGTGGCGACAACACGTGGTTATATTGGGTCAAATGTTTATTTGTTTGTTATTCGTAGCCAAACTGTTGTGGTGTCGTTCGAAGCAAAGTTCGAGTGGTGACGGATTTCTCTTTCCTTGTTTTGAGGTGTGATGTGTTAAGTCTCTCGGGATAAATATTGACTTTTGTTATTGGTTATCGAGCCCAGATTTGATTGGCGTTTCGAAGCAAAGTGTAATGACATCTCTCCTTCTGTTCGAGGCGATGGCGTTTCGTGATTTCGGAGCTCTAATAGTATTATGGGATTATATTATGTGTTTATGTCCGACGCCAAATGTAATGTTTTCGTTCGAATTCTAAAGTTGAATGCATTTCCTTCCTCGTTTCGTTACGGTGCATGATTGTGATTATGCTGATATATATGATCTAGTTTGTTTCCGATCGCGAATGTTAACTCGTAGTGTTCCCGGAAACAGTTAGATCCCTCTCTCTCAATCAGTGACTCGGTTTACAATCCCCTTCTCAGCCAATCAGAGGGCTCCTCCTTCGACAAGAGGTAACGTCACAGAGTTACTCCTCTCACGCCATTTCCTCTACACTTTGAATTTATTTCGAGCTGTGAAGGTAGCAGTTTTCTTTTTTTTGCCCGTGTATGAGATGTTGAGCGGTACATCCGGGAACCAACATGTTCTATATATGCCCATTGTGTTGCATGTACACGTCTTGGCGGTTGGACTCAATGTGAGAATTGTACATTAATTGATTGCATCTATAATGAGATGTGTAGATTATGTATCCTTGCAACATTACTATAGGCTATGCAAGGTACATAATTAAAGGATGTAATTCATGATCCGTTAGAGTGTGTGACCTCACCCCCAGCGTGACCCTATGCTCCAATTGTCCAATTTGATAGAATGTGTAGTCATAGTGGGGAGAATACTTACACCGCTATGATCCGTCAAGATCCTAAGCTTGTGATTTAGTTTATTTCTACGAGATTGTGTATCGTCGGTGATTTAATTATTCTGGAAGAGGAATCTGTTCTCAATGCGATTCAGCTTGTTAGGGTAGAGAATACAATATTGGCGTTTGTTCTGACGTCATCGTTGTGACGACACTGGTTTTTGACGTGGATTTTAAATTATTTTGTGGAGGAAGGAATCAGGTCCGCTACGATTCAAACTGTTGGGGTAACAATACCATTTGGTTTCTACGTCATCGGGGCTGTGACGGACACAGTGGCCTACTTTGACTATAACACCAAAGCGATTTTTAATTTGGCAGTTACTGCGAATCTTTATCACCACTTGAAAACACTGTATGTGATATTGCTTCAATGACAGATTGACACTTCGTGATTTCATAATATGAATGCAAATAGTATCATTGACTAGTACAAAGAGATATGAACAAGAGTGAAGTTACTTGTACTGCGAAAATGTGACCCTGACTTTTGCAGTCAATCAAGATCAATATAGCAGTGAATCCAAATGATTTACCAGCATGTAGATGGTTCAGACAGTTACCTAGTAGAGGAATGAGAATCTAAAAGTGTAGATTTTAAAACATTGTGTTTTTGATACTTTTATTTATTGATAACTCGGATCACAATTCACCAATCCATCATTTTTTACTGGCGACCCTTTTACTCTGTCGTCAGGGCACGTGATGGCGGGATAGATAATAGTGCAAGTATTACACTTTCGACTACCCGTGTGTAACGTTATATTTTTTATCCACTAGAGTAGCTTCTTTCAGTTTGCTATGACACGGTGGGTTTATAGGAGGCCTATACGTGACGTGTTGTCCCCATTCCACTAGAAGTATGGGAGACAATACTGCTTTGTACGCTATTAGTCCTGCGTTAGCGAGGCGGCGAGTCGTGTGGAATCAGTCTCAAACTACTTACACGTCAGCTGTCAATGGTCGAAGTGCATCAGCGTCTTGAGTCCTTGAGATAATACGTGCCGTGCAGGCCCTCTTTAGGCGAGCGTTTTTGATTGATACCGTATTTGGTATACGTTTCCTCTCCGACTGCTCGTCTCAATATGATGTATGCTGAAGACGATTGGTGTTCGGCTTTAGGAATGGACGAGGTAGACCAAGAGGATCAAAAAAGGCGGTGTGATTCCCTCCTTCACTGTTTGAACAGAGGTTCTACATCGTGTGCCGCTATATGACCACCGTCCAGCACAGCTCGCAGCGGAATGCTATAACAATAATCCAGGTCATTGTTGCGGCACTCTTGAATTTTTCTAGCATAGTCTGCGGGGTAGACGAACCTCATCGTAAGATTTGTACTGTGCGGACCGATGTGAGGGTAGCGGCATACATATAAACTACTCGTGATGGTATTTGACTGGTGTTCATTGGCTTGTCCGTGCGTGAAGATCGTTATCCGTTAGACGGACACCTAGTCCTTTCAGGGAGTGTCATTATCGCCAATGATGGTTTTTCATATTGCATTCCTGTGAGTGAGGTTCTAGTGGGGCATACCTCTCAATCCCAACTGTTAGTTTGGCACATGTAAACTCTAAACCGCTACAGTCCCCGGTACGTACTATACTGCATCTCCTGTGTGCCAGACAATCCAATACAATGTATACCATGTGTTCTTTAGCAAACATATCTTCGTTATACCATTTTCAAATAAGTGTTGTGAATCATAGAATTCTAGGGTTTGCATTGGTCGAACTCATACAATGTTCTATATATGTTATGGAAAGATAGATGGAGAGTGGGATGTCCCGTTTGACTTTGCACACAAGAGATGCAGTCCAAACATCTCTACTTTATGTAGGGCATTCAGGTTCCATGATCTAGTGCACTGGCGCTTTTTTACAAGAATGCCAACGCTAGTTATTGACGGAATTTCACCATTGATAACGGATGACTCGTGAAGGTGCGTGACCCCATGGCAATATGACGTTGATTGGTGATTGTATGAGAACAAGTAGTTTAGTATGTGTTTGCCATTGGCTCTCATTTTTCCATTGCCCCAAGCACGATACTCATAACCTGCTATTTGCGTACAATGAAGTTATTGCTGATGTGATTGGGTGAAGAGACTTACGTCGGGATTTTTTGTCGTCAATGTGTCCTTTCTCAATATGAAATTTGATGGTGCAATGGCCGTCAGTTGTTATATCTAACTTTAACATTGGGCGGCAGCCATTGGGTATTTTAAAATATTTATGATATATTTTTCGCAACTAGGATGTAATTCCACTAGTTGTAGCATTTTTAAGCGCATCTACTGATACATTATATTAGTAATATATTCATATGCCTGGAAGCGCCTCGGTCATTCGTACTGATGACTTGGGTGTCATCAGCATGATTTGGATATAGCTAGCTAGTTGGAGAGATTGTGTTTGCTTGTGCTCACCAGCGTGGCCATTGATGTAAAGACGGCTATTGTTGACGAAATAATTATGTAGTATACAATTTTCATAGGATATCCCATCAGCTCGACTGGCATTGTATTATCTGATTTCCGCACTTTCATCTTTTAAATCTATAAATGTGACGTAATCCATTAAAGTGTCTTCATTGTAATAAATTTGAAAGTGTGCTTTATCGGATGAGGGGTTGTAGTGGATAAATTGTTCATAGTATCCATAGCTTGCACTCACATCCAGACACTTCCGCATTGTGATTCAATGAGGCCGGTGATTGTGAAAGGTTGAGTAATCCTTTGATGTGGTAGGTAGGACATCTAGTTAAGAGAAGAAATCAAGGTTTCGATCCTAACAATTTTCCTTCCTCGGGAGCTGTTCTGGTATTACACTAGCGTGTCCGAGCATTTATTTTTTCCTCTTGTTCTGTTGACAAACAGGGATGTCTTTTCGTTTTCGTCCTTGAGTAGAAGTAGCTGATGAGTGAATGACTATTGTTTTCTTTTTCTTAACCTTTTTTAAACCTTTACCATTTTGCTTTAATGTTGCTCGCCAAGAGGTTCGCAAACACTTCTGGACAAAAACTAAGCTTTTTCGCGTAAGTCAGACCTTTTTTTAGAAATCCTTGCCAGAGCCCCAATCGTATAGTGTAAGAGGATGCAAAATCTGTCGCAGGCGAGTCAGTTCCGGTCATCATTATTTTCGTACGCCAAGTGGTAGTTGAAGAGCGAAACAGCTTAGGGATAAATCCAGCCTAGCCAGACAATTACGATAGCCTTAGGAGATATGACTTGACGGTTTGTACGAGCGACCCTTGTTATTAAGTGGCTTTTCCATTGCCCTCGAAGTGGTCTATGGGGCCAGATGTCTATTAACATTAGCAGGGTGCAATATGCAGGACAAGTGAATACCTCGTTTTAGTGAATACCTACTTTTCTATTAGATCATTTCTTGCTGTTGAACGATGGGTGCTCGATAAATGACATGCTATTCCATCAGGCGCAATACCTTTTGAAATTTGCTATTGGATGCACCAACATTCATTTTTCTTAATGTTAACCTGAGCATAGTTCCAATAGGAAGTTTGTAAGATTTACGGGTGTGAATCGATGTACTGAAAGATCGGTCTTCGTAATTGTAGTGGATGAAATACATGTTCTTAGATTAAGGCTTTTTTCGTTCAAGAACGTTCGTAAGTAGAGGAGGAAAATTTGAATTACTCCAACCTCGAGATGTTCTCCAGCTAATGAGGCGATAGAGAAATCATACAGGGTGCTTCCTGTAGGAAGAATGGTGCACGTGCGGGTAGTACGGCACAAAAGTGAAATTAAGTGTTTCCGGCACTTTTATAATTGATACCAGTGATTATATTGACCCTAAAGGCCAAGAACATATTTGTAATACAGTGCCCTTAGGTTAGTTCATTGTAGCAATCAATACTATTTCACTGGCAATAGGTGAACTAATGTAGATCTTACTTGCCGCTACTCCTATTGTAAGTAGTTCGAAATATAAAACGCTCCTTTTTTTACGAGCGGAAATTCTTTTTTCATTGAGTAGTACGCCACATAAATTCTATTCATACGCAGGTGAGTTCCTCTGTATGGTACAATCACCCTCAATTTTATTATTGATAAGATAATACCTAACGCTAATTGGATTTTTGTGAATTTGTTTCTTGATCACCTGGTGGTGGTGGTCGAATCATTATGGTCCTAATTTTTATTTCATATTTAAAGCGTATCCTTTCTCAGTATGTCATATGGTATTTTTTGAGAATATACAGTCGACAATAGCCACTTCATACTTTCCGTCGAATTTGATGGTGGGGGAGAGTTATTAGATCCAAAACATCACCTTGTTTTAATTCATAGTCATTGTAGAGAGGATCGAGAAACATTTGACATGTAAAGTCACATAGGAACTCGATTTGGGTAATTGTTAATTAATCCTTCAGCAGTGACCCGAAGAATCAAAAGCCGAGTTGTATCCTAGCCAGGCGAACGAAGCATACTGTTTGTCTTTGCCCCTACGAGTACGAAGGCGTCTTTAATATCTTTATATAATCTTTTCAATTTGATAAAGTTTCACTAGTGTTTCTAAACAGTTTTTGCAGTTCATATTCATAAAACCACCGTCGAGAATCTCATCATCATTTTGGTATCATAGTCGTAGTCGATAAGCTTATGGGTATGGTGTCGTAGGATTTCTTGGACGACCTTTAAAACAAGTTCACGTGGGCTCCATCCATAATAATATAGCCCCTTTTCAAAAATAATTAGCTGGGTTCTATTTTTATTCGAGGCACGTATCACCAACATTGAATTTCTGTCTTCGCTTTTCTTCTTCTCTTTGACCATTGGAGTATTGCTTTAGAAAAGTAATCGAATGGATTACTCACCTGGTAGTGTAACTATGAATCGAGGCCTAGTAGTTTGGAGATACGCAGAGACTCGCTAGTGGTCGATGGTTGTATATCTGGCATGATTTTATCTCAATCCTGAATAAAAGCATGTATGTATTTTTTCAGTGTATCAATATCTTGGTAATCTAATGATAGCCGAAGTCGTTCCTTATTTAATGGCGATTCCCCATGCCGAGCCTACTATCGAGACCTGTGACGTATTGATAGTAGAACTGTGCGTTATTAAGTATTTCAAAAGAACCTTTTGCACATGAGGGTACAAATCACTGCCACGATCTGCTTGAATTTTTCTATAGGAATCCTTCTCAAGAATACTTTCAATGGGCCCGAGCACTTCAATCACCTCGTCTTTTGATCGCGTGGAATGGCATAGGCATAGCGACTGAAGATACTGATGCCACTAGAATATATTTGTAGGTGTATTGTGACGTCGTTGAACTGCGTCTTAACGTTAAAAGATCCATTTGGCATATATGCAGAGGGAAAAAAGGCTTTAGTTTGACGATATTGTTTTACTGCGATCTATGATTCCGATGTAATAGTGTAACTTGTTCATTTTCTAGATACTCCTTTTACATTTTTCATGTAGGTGCCGGAGACTTTGAAAGCGTTTTGGGAGAACTTAACTTCCGTTCCCGCTTCAACCAACATTTCATAGACACCTTTCAAAACTTCATCATTTTGAACAGTAAACCCGTGTGTACTGTCCACGTCCCCTTTTGCACACTGGAGGGCGAATCAAGTTCGCTTAGGGGGGGCTTTTGACTACAGCCACAGGTTTGTAAATCAGTGGTGCTAGTATCTTCTTTCTTCTTCTTCTTTTTAATGGTGTTGTTGGAATGGTTCATTTAGTTCTTTAGAATTTGCTTATTGCCAATATACTTTTGGGGAAAGTTTGAATACACTTAGAAAGGTTGTATAATTGTTCGTCAAAGGCTAAGGTCCCTTTACGATTCGTTCACATATACACAAAGTTAAATCAACTATATTAACTTTTCCCCAAATTTAATAATTCGTTTCCTATGCTGTCGCCTTTGAACTTGACTCACCAGATTCCGACATGAGATAATATAATACTCTTTACTCTTTTTCTCGATAGGACAGTGGGCAGTAGGTTTCGCAATTTTCAATACAATCGAATTCAATTCCTTCTCCTTGATTGTGCCAGAATCTGAGATGTTTCTTGGTTATAGGTGACGGGTCCTCTCGCGATTAAGGTGCGTAGGTTTGTCCATACTTCGCAATGCATCTTGAAGTAAAGCATGTTTTTTATCATCGGCAGTAGTCTGCATCATTACTGAACTTGTTTATATTATCCTTCAAAATGTTTCGACGGGCGAGAGAGCGAGTTCCAGTGGAGTCAATTAAGGGTTTTTTGGCCATTCTCTAGAGAAACTTGTTTACAAGTCCTGCAATTATTTGCAGTAAAAGTTGTGAAAAATCTACCGCCTTGCTTTGATGGAGTTCGTTTTCTTAAATTTTGTTTCCCTTGTTTTTACAGTCCAAGGCACGTACATTGGACGATGTTGCTTTGTCTGTTGTCTAACACCTTCTGCAATTGAACATTGCCCTCAGTTAAAATTTAAAAACAAAGTTCAGATATTAGATTAATGAAATCATTGTCGACAACCATGTTTGAGTATAGCCTTTCCTAAGCAAGGGTTTTGAAGTGCTTAAAACAGAAATACATTGCCGTTGTTTCGGTAGTTTCGTTCAGTGTCATGATAGCGACTAATAGCCTTTTCTCTATTCACCGGAAGATATACTGGAATTTTCATTGCGGAAAATGTCGGTGACTACACGAAGATCCCTCGGGGCGTGCTCTGATTAAGATCAATAAAATGTAACCGTAGGGGGTTGCTACTCGCTTGAGATGTACGCTGCCAACAGAAGGATGTTTGGAGTGCCGGGGTATATCTGTTTATTGAGAGTTACTGAGTCGAGCTAAATCACGAGACTGACTCGAATATATAATATTAGGAACATAGTGCAATTCAAAGCAAGGGTTCGCCATACATTTGCTCTGATGAAACAGAGTTGTTAGTAACTAGGGTTTTTGATGTTTTCGTGATGAGATCGGACGTGAACAATTTGCAGCATTACCTGTGAGAACTGTTCAATGGCATTCAGCCAAATCATCAATAATCAGCCCGATTCGGTTCAATACTATTGAAAACATCAAGTCCTCGTATGAATTGTATTGGTATGGTTGTGGCAATAGGCCTTTTATTTTATATAGACTCTTTGCCAAATTACTATAGCACTAAGTATATTTTTTATGGGTTTTTCCAAAAATCATTTTATCGCATTTTGAATTATTCTAGCTAAGAATAGTTGCTTTCACCCGAACATGAGGCGGTCCCACACAGCAAACGATCTGAAGGGTGTTTTAAATTAAAACTGATACATTGCTGTTTGACAACAGGTCTGGACTATGACATGCACTGTAAATCATATAGCTGTCAATGAATAAGTGAGTAATTTTCCCGTAACTATTCAAGAACAACGAAAAAACAAATATCATTCGGGCAACATTTTAATTATCGATAAACACACTTGTTCAACATGAAACAATGCATAACACTTTTTGTTAACAAACACCTCTTCGTCCATCTACAGCACTCTTTGTACCACACCTTTACACTGCTACAACACCTTATCCGTCATCTACAACATCTTTTCTAATACTAACAAAAAAACGTTTCTATATACAATAACAATACACACGTGGAACTCCAGCCACAGTTTAAGAACAGTAGCAAGTGATTGGTAGCCCCCCCACCCCCGTCACGAGGAGCCGTGCCCTATGCCGGAAGCGGTCCCCCACACCCCCGGGTGGAAGCCCGCCGATGCGAAAAATAGTTGTCGCTACACTGCCTAATAGGCCCTGCCGTTTGTTTAGATTATCGTTTGTCTACCTAAAATCGGTCCAACGATCTACGGGGTAGGTTAGTGAGTTAGGTAGTGCAGATGTAGCCGTTAGTTAATTCATAGAATGGGTTTAGGCGCGTTTAGACTTAAATTTAATGAAAGGCTGAGTGGTGTCGTTAAGTCAGAGTAGGTTTATCCAGATCCGAGTTGATTACGATAGTCTACGCATTCCAACTCGATCTGAAATAACACGATGAGTCGCCCGCCCATGCAGATGGCAGGACACTCAACACCGTTTCTCGAGCCACATAGACCTTGTCAGATATACACGACATTGCATATTTTTCTACCACTCTCACAGTATAATTTACACATTCCCCCATAACTGCCTAGAAAGAGCGAATCTGCCAAGCACTTGCTGCCCTCTTGAGCACTAGGCTACTTTCTACAACAGTCACATTGAGTATACCGCTCATAGTTAAAATTTGCTCTTTACAAAGTGGGTGTAGCGCACCCCTTTGTTTACATGTCTAATTCTTTATCATCCACCACTATGTGTTTCCACGCACAACTAAACTTATCCCCCCCATATGGGACCCGGGAACACCCCCCTAGATATCATAATCACTCCCCGTTTCAGATTTGATATTTTAAAAATAGCTTAGGGTTGGACGGCGTTCGACGCTTTTCACCGAGACTTCAGGGGTTAAGAGCGATGGATTGCCAGTTTTGCGTGAACTCCATCCGCGAGCCTGATGACTGCAAAACCCATTTAGCAAAATCCAACACCAATAAACCTTCAGTGTCTTTACTCTTTAGCAGCTAGCTAGAATCGGGTAATCCCCATAAATAAACTTTTACCTCCCGCCCTCCCGTGCCGCCATTGCACCTTCTCGCAACACATTGATAAGCTAGAATTTCCAACATGAGCTTTATCTTTTTAGAAATTTCTTAGTACTGAAACTAACTACTCGCCAATGTATCTTGTTCAGTACTAACGTTTCGCTTTTTCCTGTGTAGAAGAATAACCATGCCGGTCTCTATGCTCGTGAATGATGTCTAAAATTAGGGTCGGCAATAATTCGTGCACACTCTAGAGGTGTCAGTCACGACGTCACAGCGAGATCTGTTAACGTACTGGGCTTTCGCCACATTTTGCTCAAACGCTGAATTTAGAATGAGCTTAGCTACAATTCCTTCTCTCACACTTTGAATTATGCCCACTAGAGCGTTTCATCGACAAAAGTAGTCGATACTAACGTTTTCAAATAAGGTTTCTGATTGAACTGAAGGACCCTATGTATTTTGGTGATTTTGAAGCCATTGTTCCACCATCCAGTGCAAAAAGCACATGGTGAACAACGATATTCTCTTTAGGGTTCCAAATCAGCAATCAGTTTCTGTTTATAGAGGGGAGTCCAATGCATCCCCATATCTTTTTTACTCAATTTCAATGATCGATTGTAGCGGCTCAACGAGTCCCTGAGTCGCTGGTCGATTGATACCAGGGAAAAAACAAAATCTTTGACTGAGTCGTGAAGGCCAGCAGGAATGTGACCGTCAATTTCAAAGCAACCCATCCTTGTGGCCCATTGTCCTCGACGGTGTTCCAATGTCGGGAACTCACAAGAAGTCTCAATGCCATTGATAAGTTCCCACACGGCAAAGAGTAGTGCGCGACATTGCCCCACGAGGGGGTACAACGAGTTCAATGTCCAAGAACACTGCATTTAATTTACACCGGTGACTTTAGTCCGCTCGGATCGGTTGATAAGACGCGGTCCCCCGTGAAAAACACATACCCTCCCTCATTGAACGCTCTACAAAAAGGTGTTGGTCTACATCGGTTGATTAGGCCTATTCCTCCCTGCTAATTTTTAAAAAAAATCCATTACTAAATGTGGTCTGTAGAAAAATAATATCCTATATCTAGTCCAACTCTGAATAGATCTGGTCTGTATTCTTACAGACTATATCCAACAGAGTTAGAACGTCACTGGCCAAGTACAGTCTACAAATAATCCCACCCATTTTTACAATCCCCCTTAGCCCACACCTTCTTGGCCCCAAACTCGTACTCCTCGACTGTGGCATTCACTGTTGGTGAGTGAATTGTGAAAAGAAGCTTCAATTGGAGGTAGTTTTCTCCTCGCTTAAGCGAGCGCCAGAACAAGCTAAATAATCGTAATGCATATACCACAGCCTTTTAAGACCTGGCTGTTAATAAGTCATAACATTTCACTGTCTGGAAAGTGCTGTTTAAGCAAAGGGAAAGCTATCAAAATTGTCCGCTTTTCTGCACTGAATTAGTATGACTAAGGGATTTGGGGAAAAAAACTAAAGAATCTAAAAAAAACCTAATTTTATTCCCAGCCCATGTACGCTCATTATCCACTACCTGCCATTTCAGTTCGAGAAGCAACAACTTCTCGCTGATTTGGGAATGATGTTGTAGGTAAATGAATTATTCACCCATGGCCTATCTACTCCCCCTCCCTCCTATGCATACGTGCCAGTACTGGTAAAATAAATTTTAAGTCATAGTTAGAATTATGGATAAAAAACAGGGATAAAAAACTGTTGGCTAACGTTTTAAGTTACACGATTGATGCGCTACCCCTCTAAAATTACTACCCCAGATGATATTTCCTGCCACAAGTGGTCATGGATCTCTGACTTTCCCCTCCCCCCTCTTTTCCCATTTAGTCCCCTTATCCTCCCTCTACAAACTCCCCCTTAACATACCCAACCTATTTTTTGATTTTTAATATCGCGAGACGATCCTCTGCAGACAGCACCATTGGATAATGCGTATTTCTCAAACGAGAAATAGCACCATTAGCCGTGCCAATCAGTTTAGGTCAATGCCTTGACCATGCACTCATCTCCCTCATCCAATGTGTCTACTACTTTCTAACAACCCGCATGGTATTAGAAGAATGTCTCTTTGCGCGTGGGTGTAGGAGACTGCAATGGCCTGGTGTTCTTTGATACGGTTTGGATTTTGTGGGTCATTCACCTCCACCAGCTTAGCTATCGCAATCCAAAGATATTTTTGTTGCATTGGAGAAGAGTATTTTGAAAATTTTTGAATCGTAAAATGGCCCTATCCCCTGAAAACCGTTTCCACTGTCTGGTACCCATGCCGTCTACAGTGTCTCATATGATTTCGGAGCTTTAGTTCAGTCCAAAATCTAGAGAGGCATGTTGGACAGTTAGAAACGGGCTTTTACTGTTTCTTACCACCCCCCAGAACTCTACTAATGTCAGTGATTGGGTTAAAATGTCCGATTGTGTTCGGTTGACTAGGTGGCGTGTAAAGCCAACCAAACCCAGTGTTTAAACCAAATCAACTGACTGGCCCCTTACGGGGAAGACCACCCCCTTCTTTTTAGAACGAGCCCCATCTTCAAATTCTGTTTCGTATTGTACCACAGTAACGCCAATATTTAAATGGAGCATTAGCCCTTTCAAAAATATCAATGGATCGTAGCGTTACTGGGTATTTCCCCGCTCTAAACATGAAAAATTACTACTGGGAAATCGGACCCGTCCTTCCCCATGTTACAGCCCAGTGATCTAAATTCTTCTTGGTAGCGTCACGTGCTAGAGGCTCGTATGCTGATATGAGGAAAGCATATCGGAAACACATTTGATCTTGCTTTCAAAACAGATCTTCTGGACACCTTGACAACCCTCTCTAGATCTGGATTATAATTTAAAATTATAACCCTCAGACCTAGCCCCCCCTCTTAAAATAAAGTCTTTCTTAAATTTAACAAATATTTACACTTAAATTTTTCAATGAAATAAAAAAAAACCTACTGACCCACTCCCATTTTCATTATAGTTCTCGAGATGCGCGATAATTTGTCCTACCCCACTCACTAAAAACACCCTCAAAATTTTCTAGAATTTGGATAAATTTACACGCATCTCGGAATGTATAAAATGATAATAAACCTCACTTTTCCCCTCATTCAATAAAAAAAACCTTTAAACAATTGAAACCTTAATTGAATCCCTACCCCCCCACAATTGAATTGGTTCTCCAGTAGTGCAACGAATTTTTCTACCATAGGCATGCACTATTTCTGACAGGATCAAAAGCAAAATATTCCCCCCATTATGTATTAAAAGGATCCCAAATGTTGCAGTGAAAACAACTATATTATTCAATATTGTATTGGCAAAGGAAAAATCGGGGAATGATGTATCCCCTCCCCCTACTTGTTCAACAATATTTGGACTCTGTTCCACTTCAGTTGTTTGAAGTGGGTAATCGGAGGCTGGAGGGTTCCCTGCCAATCTCCCCGTGGTAAAATCGTCTAAATTTGCAAGGTATTTTGGCTCAAGTCTACCAGTTCAACTGTGCTATTATCTACTTTAAAAAAAACAAATCATCTAAAAAAAAAAAACTCATCAATATTGTCAGGTACTTCAATAGAGTTGTGTCCCATGTTAAATTGTTGGGGGGGACTCCAAAGATGCATCTTCTTCCCCCTTCTTCACTAGACGGCGAGTAGGGGACCAGGACAACCTATAAATGAAAACAAAATAGCTAACGACGATCCAAGATATGACATAGATTTTTTTTTTTTTTTTTTTTTTTTTTTTTCTTTTTTTTTTTTTTTTTTGTGGGGGGGGCCATCCCTGTGGCTGGCACGTTCCGGCTGACCCGTGGCGCTTCTTGGACCCGTGGCACTTCCCCCGGCGCTTCCGTGACTCGTGGCACATCCCCGTGGCGCTTCCCCGGTGCTTCCTGGACCCACTGGCTCCCGCCGTTTACATAATGTCCCAAAAAAAAAGTTGAAATATTTGCTTAGAACCGCATAAGTCCAAGTTTCTCTCTAATTCCATTCTATAGGTTCGGCGAACTCTTCATTAGCTCTCAATTCATTGTAAGCCACCGCGTGAGTGTTCCAGGATTGAACCGTTTAAGTCGGTTTCCCCCCTCACTAAAATCTTTGGGCAACGATAGAAAATATCCTTGCGCAAATTACGCGGGATCCACATGTGACAAAATACAATAATCTCTCTCAGTTCCTTCTCTTAAAACTATGTGATAATCAATGTGTGAAAAATAGGGAATTTTGAGTTTCAAATGGTGAGCATTAATTTAAATACCTAAAAATATTCGTTTATGAGTTATCGACGCGATTAGGGGGGAGCGATAGAAAGAAGATTTAGAAAAGAGTGGTTTCTCTGCAAAAAATTACATTTAGATATATCCCGCTGAGATAAGTTTATATTGGGTTGAAAAACAATGGAAGAAATAGATAGTTTGAAGAAAAAAATACTTTCATTTTGTATAATCCAAGGGCAGTATTTGAATGCCCGAAGGACCAGATAGTGCATGCTGGAGGGTCACTTCCTGACCTTGTGTAGGGTGGGCATCCCCCGAAGGCCCAGGCACAACGCATGAATGAAGGTGACGACAAGACGAAGACGGGCGGTGTGGCTATGTTCTTGTGCAGGAGCTGTGACTTGTGCAAGCCAGGGTTAGCTTCTGAGCCCGAAAGGGGATTGAAAAAGGCTTGTGTAGGTGGGGCTATCGGCATTGAAGCTATTCAACCTCACTCTCTTTTACTTTCTGGCAGGCTGCACTTGGACAGGCAGTGTGGAGCTGGGGGGGGCTTTGGGCCAGCGAATCATATTGCATGGCAGCGTGGGTCGCGCATTATTGGCCCTCGCGTCTTCTTAGCAGGAGGGGGCACGCATTCTTCGTTATTTGATTTGTCAGACATAGGCCTCATCATGCCAGTGTCCGCAAATTCTTCATAATTTGCCTTGTAAAAGAAGAGAAAAAATCAAATCAAAATAATTAATTTCTCCCTTTTTAAAAAAGAAGGAAAAGTTATTAAACATAATGTTGTTTAGTTTATATCACTAAGAAAGCACCCCAAAACCCATTATTTCTCTCCCCCTAAATTTAGGAAAATTAAAGCCATCCCTCTCATAGAGTTAATCATGCGTTTTATTCAAGCGAAAGGCCATATCTTACTAGCTGTTTATTCAAAATGTTATAGCTAAAGATCACTAAATGATGAAGAAGCAATTATCTTTTTACTATCTCTAATAAAAGCAAACTAAACCCCCTCCCTAGCAAAAATCCTGGATTCAACACGCTCCCCCTCCCCGGAGCCCCAAATTTAGGAAAATTAAGCCATCCCTCTCATAGAGTTAATCATGCGTTTATTCAAGCGAAAGGCATATCTTTATAGCTTTTATTCAAATGTTATAGGCAAATCACTAATTAAGGCTTTAATTCAAGTAATTTCACTAAAAGATGAAGAAGAAGCAACATAATCCCTTTCTTTTCTATCTCTAACTAAAAGCGCCTAAACCCTGCTTCCCCCCCCAACAAAAATCCTGGATTCACGCTCCCCTCCCCGGCCCCAAAATTTAGGAAAAAAATTAAGCCATCCCTCTCATAGAGTTAATCATGCGTTTTATTCAAGCGAAAGGCATATCTTACTAGCTTTTATTCAAATGTTATAGCTAAAATCACTAAATGATGAAGAAGCAATTATCTTTTCTATCTCTAATAAAAGCGCTAACCCCCTCCCCAAACAAAAATCCTATTGATTCACGCTCCCTCCCGGCCCAAATTTAGGAAAATTAAGCCATCCCTCTCATAGAGTTAATCATGCGTTTTATTCAAGCGAAAGGCATATCTTACTAGCTTTTATTCAAATGTTATAGCTAAAATCACTAAATGATGAAGAAGCAATTATTTTTCTATCTCTAATAAAAGCGCTAACCCCCTCCCCCAACAAAAATCCTGGATTCACGCCTGGGAATATAAAAGAAACTTTAATCGAAAGAAAGCTTGAAAAGTAATCTGTTTTCTCCTTCTCCAAAATAGCGCATTGCGTTCTGCGCACTAATTATTACGATTGCCTCAGTGTTTTAATTTTGACAGAAGAATAGTCCCCCCCTGGCTGCCGCGTTTGTAAACGGAAAGAGGGTGACTGCTAATTTTAAAAGAACCTTGCAAAGAGAGCCGTGTGTGTCAAAACCAGAGCGGTTAATAAAAAGGTCACAACTTAAACTATTAAGATATGCAGAAGTTGATAAGGCTTTTAACATTCAGAAAGTCCCCTTGGCGCAAATTTAGACGGAAAGAGGGGAAGGTATTTTTAACTTTTTGTGTCTGTGGGATTTGATAGAGTTTTTGGTTATGAATATATTTTACGTTTTGAGGGTAAAGGCATTCAGTATGGTTTGTTTGTGGGGGGGGAGGGGGGGATTTAGCTGGAAATATAGAGGGAATTTTAAATCGGAATTATCTGGAAATTCGGGTGTTATTTAGAAAAAAGTATTTCTTTTGTGCGAGAATTTTGGGATTGTATAGTTTTTTGTGGGGGGGGGGGGTTTTGAGGGTAAAGGAATATATTTTACATTGGACTATAATGATGTTTTGCATGGTTTGGGTGGGGGGGGGGGGGTTTGAGGGTAAAGGAATATATTTACGTTTTGTATGAGTATGGTTTGTGGGGGGGGTTATTTTTTTTATTAGGCGGGAATTATTTGGGGGGGGTTTGAGGAGTATAGGAATATATTTTACATTGATTATAATGATGTTTTGCTATAGTTTTGTTGTGGGGGGGGGGGGGTTGAAAAGGGTATAGGAATATATTTACATTGATTATAAAGATTGTATGGTTTGTTGGGGGGGGGGATTAGCTGGGAATATAGAGGGAAGGAATTTATCGAAAAAAAAGTATTTCTTTTGCGATGGGGTTGTAAGACAATGGGGGGAGGTTAGGTTTTGAGGGTAAAAGAATATATTTACATTGACTATAAAGATTGTATGGTTTGTT
The DNA here is from genome assembly GCA_027921565.1 of Artemia sinica. Lineage (NCBI taxonomy): Eukaryota > Metazoa > Arthropoda > Branchiopoda > Anostraca > Artemiidae > Artemia > Artemia sinica. The sequence continues at coordinate 1,181,182 of CM051259.1, read as the reverse complement.
GGGGGGGGGGGGGGTTAAGGGTGCAAAAGAACATATTTGCGTTTTAGCTGAATATACTGGAGGGTGTCCAAGGAAAATTCATTTGAAAATAAAAAATGTGCTTACATTGCTAATTGCGGTTGCCAAGGCCTCAAGCTCATCAAATTATCCATTGTCAGGTTGTTTGCACTGTGTCACAATAGTTTCTGTTAATTGAATTGCATTGCATGCCCCGTTATATACGAAATATCTAGGTCGAATTGTCTTATGTAAACAAAGCCCTCTGATTGGCTGAGAAGGGGGATGTAGCTGTTTCCCGGGAACTCGTAACAACATTTGTGGCTCGGAAACAAAATTCTATTTCCAGATCATAACATCTGCCTCGAACAGGAAGGAAATGTCATTAACTTTGCTTCGAACGACAACATCATTTGGCTCGATAAAGCAATAACAAATACTATTTCCGGATCATAACATCTGCCTCGAACAGGAAGGAAATGTCATTAACTTTGCTTCGAACGACAACAACATCTGGCTCGAATAACAATAACAAATACTATTTCCGGATCATAACATCTGCCTCAAACAGAAGGAAATGTCATTAACTTGCTTCGAACGACAACAACATTTGGCTCGAATAACAACAATAACATTGAACCCCATTAACCACGTGTTTCTCCCTAATGACTCTGTTCAAAACAAACATTGACCTTGGCATTTTGCCTCGGAAAACAATAACAACATTCGCTGAGGGCGTGCCAAAAAACACACCTGGTGAAAGAGGTCATTGACCCCATTACGCAATCATTCTCCCTAATGACTCTATGCCCATATATGGACTCCTGTCCGTGTCAATAGGGTCATCTCTACTTCTACGCTCGTAGTTGTTTATCGTTTGGTTTTGAAAAAGGTTAATTACCTGCTTCGGTGAGCCGACACAAGCGCTGCTTTCTCTTTGTGTGTTGGAAACTTTAGTTTAAATTTTTTTTTCTTTGCGTAACGAAGAAAATCGTTCTTTCCTAACGATGAGTAATAAGAATCTGTGCTGAAATATCGGAACTTTGAGAATTTAGATAACAAAAAAATCACCTTTGTTGCGCTTTCTTTAAATTAATTAAAAAGATTCTTTCGGAAAACAATTTTTTCAAATAAAAATAAAGAGCCATATTAAACCAAAGACTAGCATAAATAAATTCCTATAATAATTCAAAACCCAAAATGATAAAAAATTACTATAAAAAAGTATCCCTTCAACAAGAACCATATATTCCCCCCAGGGCATAGCTCACAACGCAGGCCCTATGCGGCCCTAGGGGGCTGTGTCGACCCCGGAGTTCTCGTTATAGGTCTTTGAACTATTTTTTTTTTTTTTTTTTTACAAAAAGGCTATCTCAAAGTTCATATTGGATGTGTTCGAGGTAAAAAGGGCACAGAGGAGGGGGAGGCTAGGTGCCCTCCAATCGCTTTGACTCTTAAAAAGTGAACTAGAACTTTCAATTTCCAATCAAATGAGCCCTCTATGCAGTTAATACGAGCATCTCTTCCATAAGACCCATATGTACCCCTAGAGCATATATCTTACAACCCATGCCCCCGGACCCTGGGGGGTTACGTCGACACCAGAACTTTTGTTATATGATCTTTGAACTATTTTTAACAAAAATAGCTATCTAAAAATTTTTTAAGGGATGTATTTTGGAAAGAAGGGTTGGGGGGGGGGAGCGGTTACCCCTCCGACATTTTTTGACACTTAAAAAGTGAACTAAAAATTTCGAATTCCAATCAAATGAGCCCTCTCTGAAGTTTGTACGAGCATTACTTCCATAAGAACCATATATTCCCCCAGGGTATAACTTATAACCCTCGCCCTGAAGACTTTCGGGGGAGTGTCCTGCTCAATAAATAAAAGTTCGAATAGGGATAAAATCCTTTTAATAGACAGTGATGATGATAATAGTGATAGAAATTTACAAAAAATACCAGATATTTCGGTCACATATAAACAGTGACCGTCATCAGTAGTAAAACTAAACTAAAACAATTTAAAAAAAAAGTTTATATACTAAATCAAATAACACTACATATTGTTTAAATCTCTAATTCTTTCCAAAGCAAAGGCGGAAGCTATTCTCTTTGACCTTCTTGGATTCGGTTCATTAGCGTCAATGATATAAATGATTTGGACAAAGGTCAACTACATTGGGTGAATTGAACTTTACTCTGTCAGATTTTAATAAATTATTATTCATAGATAGAGTTCAGCCAATATTCACCTGTAATCCCGATTCAAAGCAATATTCTTGAATAAGATTTTCTTTATTTCAAGAATTTCACGAAAATTTTGCTTTAAACCCCGATCCCTAGAAATCAAAGAGACATTCTCGAACAAAATAAAATGGTCTGGAAAATTAAAAATATGTTCTGAAAGGGCTGCAGTAAAATCTTCAGACTTAGAACCTTGCTTTAAACCCGAAGAAATTGAATCTTTGTGTTGTAATAATCTCATTTCCAAACTCTGGTTAGTACGTCCCACATATGAGTTTTCGCAGTATATGGGATCTGATAAACCCCACTTTGTTGCCCCAATGAAGTTAGATCCTCCCAGAATTTAGAAAACTACCCAAAGTATTATTACTCTTTAAAGCTACCCTTAGACCATTGCTTTGTAAAATTCTTTTAAGTTTTTCACTTAGCGCGGGTACATATGGTAAGGAACAAAAAAACATCCTTCTCCCGAGTTGTCTCCTAGACTTCCTTAGAAACCTCTAGAAACCTTTTTTCTTCTTTTTGAAAAAGTCTGGTTAATTAACCATTCTGGATACATGTTGCTTATTAGTATTTTCCTTAGAAAAGACAACTCCTCCTCAACAAATTTTGGAGAGCAAATACTAAAGATTCGATTAGCTAAAGAAATGATTAAACCAATTTTTACTTGGCGAGCGTGACCGGAACTATAAGACAAAAAATCTATTGTTATTTGTCGGTTTTCTGTAAATTTTAAAATCCAGACTATTTTGATTTTTCAAAAGAAGAACATCAAGGAAAGGAAGTTTCCCATTCTCTTCCAATTCAACAGTAAACTTTAAGTCCCCCCCCCAAACAATTAAGATGTTCCAAAAATCCTTTTAATTCCTCCTCCCCATAATCCCATACTGAAATAATGTCATCCATATATCGGCCCCCAGAAAATATGTTTTAAAAAATATGAATCTAACGCAATTGCTTCAATATTCCCCACAAAAATATTAGCTAATAAAGGGGATAAAGGGGCCCCCCATAGGTAAACCATTTATTTGTTCGAAATACTCCCCTCTAAATTGAAAAAAATAAGAGAACTTATTGCACAACCTTACTAAATACATAATTACAGAAAACTTCCAAATCTGTTTTGCCACTAATCAAATCCAAATTTCTTAACAGCTTTCCTTCTAGAAGAGTTTCGGCTGCTTCTACATCAATATTTGTGTAACATTGATACAAATGTCGAAGCTTGAAAGCAAAGAATTCGAAGAAATTTCTACTTTTTTTTCAGTTTTTCAACCAAATTCGAAGAATTCTTAATATACGAAATTTGTGTAGACAAAGTGGTTTACAGATTGACACTAACCATTTTGCTCAAAAACACTTGTTGGTGATCTTGTACTTGACACAATTGGTCGTAATGGTAGGTTAGGCTTATGAATTTTGGGAAGTCCATAGAATTTAGGGCACAAGGTACTGCGTGGCAGGTATTTGTAATAGAGTTGAGGTGTAATTTTTCCTTCATCCTTTAAGCACTTCAATTCGTTCTTAAACTTATTTGTAAAAGAGTCTGTTGGATTAAACGATAGCTTCTTGTATGTTTTTTCATCATTTAGTAAATTAATTAATTTTGATTTGTAGTCCTCAGTATTCATCACAACTAAAGTGTTACCCTTATCCAATTGTGTTACGAAATATCTGGTATTTTTATGAATTTCTATCACTGTTATCATCATAACTGTCTATTAAAAGGATTTTATCCCTATTTGAACTTTTATTTATCGTCATGGAAAGGCAGTGTGGTCTCCGAAATTATCTATGTCCTACTCAAACATATATTTTCCAAAAACTCTCAACTACGTTGAACAAAATGCCTATATCAAAATGTTGATTGGATGTGTTTCGGGATATGGTGAGCGTGGAAGGGGTGTTAGTTGCCTTCCAATCACTTTCGACTATCAAAAAGGGAACTAACCATTTACATTTCCAATCGAATGAGCCCTTTCTGAAGTTTCTAAAGACACCGCTTTCTATAAAAACCTCATATGCGCTTAAAAACCTTATAACCTTAAAGCGTTCGCTGATACCTTAGCTAAACATTGTAAAAAGATAGTTGAGGACTATTTGACAGTTGAAAGATAGTTGACAGACTTCTGCAAAGGTAAGTCAGAACCCAAATGAGCTGTGGAAGTTCGTACCCCGATCGGCAGCCTCCGCCACTATACCGACATCCGCGGGTGATATTCCGGGCGTCGGAGTGGTATGCCCTCTTCGAGTCGGAGTTCTCGCCCCCAGATACGGGTTGGAGCGGAGGTTTTGAGCAGGAAGTAGGTGAATTTTTTTGCTGGGATACCTTCTAATAATTTTGTCGTCCTTCTTTCGGCTGTTTGAGCGTGCTATTAAACACCTGAAGTGAAACCGTATTTTGGGATTGATCGTATAACTGCAATGCATCTCAAGCATGGGGGAACTAGCTCCCGAATCATACACAATTGCTAATGCTGATGATTTTTACTCAGGGAGTGGTACCGTCTACTTACCGAGTTGGGGATTTAACTCCAATACCTAAGATAGGCAAGCTGTCCACACAGTGCTCATCCCTTTCGCCCTATTACTGTCTCCACTACTCTCTGCAAGCTGTTCGAGTTGATTTTTTATTGATGAAATTAAACGGAAAAATTTTATCCGACTCCTAATCAGTTTGGCTTCCAGTCTAATACTAGCTGGACATGACAAACGCAGGGCTTTTGATTTCGCGGAGCTACTATCATGGGCACTGCGTGATATGTATTCGGTCTTAAAGTTCGGCTGAAATTGCCTCCCAGATAAATTTTCACCCCCTGCACCACGTGAACTACTTATCCCGGTTAAGAAAAGGAGCCAGACAAGGAGCTGTATCATACCCCATACTATTCAAGAATTACGTCCTGGATGCTCAAGCACAATGCCCATCATCTTGTATTTTGCAGGCTATAAACTTGTCGTTGGTCTGCTACGCAGACGACATCCTGAAAGTGAGTCGCACGCTGCAACGGATTCCAAAGATTTTTGGAGTTGTTTTTGGCCGAGGGGTATGCTAGGATTAGACTTGAATTTAATCCTGAAAAATCGGAGGTTGTATTGTTTAACTGGAAAGATGAAACCCAAAATCTTAGCATCTCTCTTGACAGCACGCCAATCAAACCGTCTAACCACATAACCTACCCTGGACCCTGGACTCCCGATTGGCACTTCTATTAAACACACACGTCAGTTTTTACTTTCACATATAAAGCACCATATTTGCACTGCTTATGCGACATTTATCCAGGCAAAACTCTGTTTCAATGGATCCATCCTTGCCACATTGTACAATGCGATTGCAACCCCTCACATTCTATACTGTATACGTTCTTGGAAAATATTTACTCAAACAGATAAAAATGAAATCTGCAGAATTTTTTTCTCCGGTTTTGCAAAATATTTACTGAGACTCCCACCTTGGACCAGGAACACAAACATAATCAGGATTTACAATATCACGGGATCCACTGAAACGCGGCAGAAAAACAGATTGTTAATTCAATAATAATCGTCAAACTCAATCAGTGATGGCTCATACTAACCAGTAATTTTCATCAGTAAATCTGAATTTTCTGTTCTCTTTGTTAGGTTCAGTGTAAGTGTCTTGTTTCGTTTTTCTTTCTTTTATCATTATTGTTTCTGTTGAAGCGTCTTTTCATTTTTCATTTCTTGTTTTCTTTTATTTTTGCTCCGTCTGTGTTTCTTGTCTAAACTTGACGGGTTTACAATAAATTCATTCATTCATTACTTGCCTCCAAGGACCTTTTTTGTCAGCAGACAAAAGGGACTTGATCAAAACGCAGCCCCATTCTAGACATGTTCGCACAAAAGGCAGATGCCACAGACTGGTCTAAAAATTCAAGTCTTATTGCAGATTGGGATTCAGCTAAATGGTGGCTCCGAATCTGGAACGAATCCGATAAACTGCGCTCGGGTATAGTAAACTAATTGCGTTGAAGACAAAAAGTAAATTCACAAGAGTCCTTAAAGACCACAAAATAATGTTGATTAAAAAAATTGTCCTTTCGTCTTATAAGATAGCTAGGGATCCTTCACTTTTGTGGAAAAATTTTAATGCAGCGATCGGAGTTCTGTCGGCAGTACTCCAGAAAAAATCTCTTCGCTGGATTAATTTATTATAAAGGTGAGCTTTTGTTCACCTGATCTTGCAGCAAAAAGTAAAATATGAAAAAGAGCTTGAACCGTTTATGTCGCTAATCTATGCGCTCTGCTTTATAATGACGCCGTCTGATATTGAGTTTATTTAAAAAAGATTGAGAAAGAATCATCTGCCGGTGTTGATTTAAGTTTTGCTAAACACTACCCCATCGAGCAAGTAGTGACCTTTGTTGCATCATCTTTCATTACTTTTTTAATGTCTATTTCCTCTGGTATTGTGCCACAACAGTTTTATATTGGCTATATTACGCCTATACCCAAAAAATCGAAAAAGAATCTCGGTGATTGTCGATCGTATCGACCTATAGTCGTTTCTAGCACTTCTTTTAAGTATCGAGTCTGTTTTCTTAGACAAATTTCCCAAAAGTGTTTTGTGCCTGGACATCAGTTCTAAGGACACTGCACAATAGCCAGAGCATTTGATTCGTGTATTTTTTTGCTCAGATTTTGGAAGAAGTGTCCTTGCTCTAAAGAGAGGGTTGACTTCTCAGTTAAAAAATTCAGTTTTCGATACATGTATAACCATCTTGGTGCCAAAAAACCCACATGAAAAAATGCCACAGTGCGGTTCCGAGCTTTTTAAGGTGCTAAAGGCCCTTAGACAAGAGGTCTTACTTCCCCCGTGATTTTTAATAGTTCAGTAATTCCAGCCCAAAATTCTGTTAAGTTGAGCTTTTGTCCACCTGTATTTACGGGGGTTTAGACATGATCGTTACTTGACGTATGTTGATACTATCCTGATATCTGAGTCACCCCCTCTGTTTTAAAGTTGTGAGCATAGTAGTGCACATTCTCAAAGTTAAACTAGAACATCAGCAGATTGGTTCAATTACGTTTCAAAAAAAACATGTGCTAAAAGAATCTCCGGTTGTTTCAATCGTATCGACCTATAGTCGTTTCTAGCACTTCTTTTAAGTATTGAATTCTTGTGATTCTTAGACAAATTTCCCAAAAGCCTGTTTTTTGTGCCTGGACATCAGTTCTAATGACACTGCACATAGCCAGAGCATTTGATTCGTGTATTTTGTCAGATTGGAAGAAGCTCTAAAAGAGATGGGGTTGACTTCTCAGTTAAAAAGTGTTTTCGATACATGTATAAACATCTTGGTGCCAAAATGATTGTTCGCGGTCCGAGCTAATTTTAAGGTGCTATAAAGCCCCTTAGAACAAGAGGTCTTACTTCCCCGTGATTATTTTAATTAGTTTTTCAGTAATTCCAGCCCATTCTGAATTTCTGTTAAAGTTTCCACCTGTATTTACGGGTGGTTTAGGACATGTCGTTACTTACGTATGTTCGGATGATATCCTGAAATAGCTGAGTTGGCCCTCTCTTGGTGCGGAGAGCACATTCTCGAAGTTAAAACTTGAACATCAGCAGATTGGTTCAAGTTTCCAATGTGCTTGTAGCTGTTGGTTTCAATCTTCAAAGGACGCCTGGAGAAATCCCTCCTTATTATTGAAAACTTGTATCCCTCTTTCTAAAAGCCTTATTTACCTGGGAAGCCTAATGAATGAAACTATTTTAATTTGCATCATACAGCCTAAATCTTGAAAAAAAAAGACAAGGCAAAGCAAGGGGGCAAGCATATGTCACTTGTCTTCTAAAACGTTACACACCTTAGTTCATTTCCCTCCTTCTAAACTTTACAGTAGGTCTAACTGTGCCTCATTTTTCTTGCTCTGTCTCATATTTGGCAACTATTTCCTGCTTCAAAAAAAAACTTGTTCATGGGATTTAATTTGAATTCTGCTTAAATTCTTTTGCATATGGCCCCATTGAACAAAGCTTACCGATCTCTTTTTTGTCCCAAAATTTTAACTTATTTTTCCATCTACAATTAGAATAAAAGAGTTAAAGATTCTGAATCTTTTGGCAGTAAATTTAAATCATGATTGGTGTTCTCTATTTTTAAGATCTTATGTTGTGCTTTTGAAATGATTGGGATGGAGGAGGAGCGTGCGTAGCTGTGTTGGCCTCAGCGGCTTGGGTGCTGCGGTTGAGTTGTTAGTAGTAGTAGTAGTAGATGTTGTGTTATGATTTATGTCTTATGATTATGTCTCACGTGGTTTTCTATTTGATGATTGCGTTACATTATTGAATCTTATGCATTATGTTCTTATGATTGTAAAAACCTACTTTATTTTTGTTCAGTGCGCAAATTTTATTCTTGAAAGAACTTTTTTTATAAAGAACCCCTTATTTCCTTCCCCCCCTTGTTGTACTCTGTCCATTTAAGGGAATCTTGTGCCTGGTTTTTGTTTGACAAGATATAAATAAATTGTGGATTGATTTGAACTGAATTACTTTGCGAAATATTTGTTAATGTACCATCGACAGTTTCGTATAAACGATAGTTTCTATTTTTTGGTTAATGCAAGACAGACTAAGAAGATGACAGAAGAAGAAATTCGTGCACAAGTAACACTAATGCTCTTCTGCACATTTGTTTTTTGTTGAATGTCTTATAAAATTTGAAAAAAAGAGGTAAAAATAAAACAAAAACGTACCGATGACTTCTTACAAGATGAAGTTCATAGGTTCCAAAAAACGCTGTGAGAAATCTTTACCAGGAGGAAAAAAATTCTGCTGCTTTGCAGAAGTCCTGAAGAATACTGTTTAATTTTCGTTTTTCGTAAAAGTCTCTGCCTCTTGGACTAAACCCGCTTGGTTTAGACTTTTCTCAAACTTTCTAAAAAAGAATTGGATAAGATTAGAAAGAAAACCGGCTTCTTTTTGCCTTGGCTGAAAAAATTCATCTTTGATTCCAATTTTTTGCTCCCATAATTATTACAGCTACTTTGTCATAATTATTTCTGTCTTTTGACGATTCCTGACATCTCTGTTTAATTCATTTAAAAAGAAAAACTTAGTTGTTCTAATGGAGGTAAACAAAAAAAAAAAAAACAAACAAACCATCGAAATTGAAACTTAAAACGAGTAGAAATTATTTTGTTTTAGATTAAGCAAGAGATATCTACAAAATAATACTAGTTCGAAATAAACCAGTTCTGACATCGATGTCAGGTTTTAATGAGTCACGTTAAAACCTGTCATAAATAAAATTGTCATTCGAATTAAAATTCGAACCATCTGACATCGGTTCACGATGTCAGATATGCAAAAAATTACATAAGTAGCCTCCCGTAAATAAAGAACTAATTTATCAGGCTTTGAATAGTCTTTCACCGAAAGACATAAAGTTTAGTACACAATTCTATAATAGTTATATAATAGTTATATTAGTTGTTATATTAGTTAGGGTTATAAGTTATATAATAGTTAAAAGTTAAGGTTATATAATAGTTAAGAGAGGGAATGAAACCACGAGACTTCCTATTCCCACTTCTTGGCCTAGTTCAAAATTAAATTTTGAGCTGATGGGCTTTCAGCAATTATTATCATTATATGTGAATATTTCAGTTTTGATTTTAATAGTTCTTTCCAAGACTGTCCAAGACAAAAAAAAGAGTTCCACTACAAACAAAAGTTTGGATACTAACCCCTTTCCTAACTGTAAAAATTCTAAAGCCAACTACGTCATTGGCGCTTCACTGTAAACGAATTATATTACAAATATTTTCTTTTCCAGTTTTTTACGGCATTGAAAATAAAAATAAAATTACAGTGAAATAAATTCTTGAGCGGAACGGATCTTTCAACAATGAATGTCATTATATAATAAATATGTATTTGATGTATAATGATTTTTGTTCGTTTCAAGCTTGATTTGCATGTTCCAATTTAAGTTTCACACTCGTTTTAAGATTTATTTATTAATTTACATTAATATCTTTTGTATGTTTGTTTGCATCGATTGTTTATTTAATTTCTGTTTTTTTTCAGTTTCATTATACTTCGATAGGAAATTATTTTTGTTCGTTTTAAGTTTTGATTTCATATTCAATGAGAATCAATATAAAATCAAAATAATTGAAATACTGCAATTTTTATGTCATTTTCAATGTTGTAATAAGTAGAAAATATTTGTTACTTAAATCGTTTTCAGAAAAGCGCCAATGACGCAGTATATTTATACTTTTGGAGTGAGAGAAGGAGGCAAAACCCAAACGGTAGTCTGTTGAGATTTTTGCTCGTTTCAAGCTTGATCTGCATATTCAATTTAAGTTTCATTCGTTTTAGAATTTATTTACTTATTTATACTAGTACCTATTGTATGTTTGTTTGCTATAATTACTTATTTAATTTCTGTTCGTTTTGGGTTTCATTTATACTTCAATAGCAAAATATTTTTGTTCGTTTTAAGCTTGATTTACATACTCAACTTATATTTGTATAGCATATTTTGTTTTAGGTTTTCATTTATTTTAATAGTAATTTCAGGTCATGTCAAGTTTAAATTTTTGTAAGTTTCTATTTCTTCTGATCTTAAGTTTAATTCGGCCTTCGGTTTTCTATTGAAAAAACCTTCTTTTTCGGAACGCTTTTGCTAATTTATCTCGGTTGCTTTTTGATTGTCAAAGTTTCAAGTTTTTACAAAAAAATCCCTATTTGCAAAACAATTTTTATTTCAATAAATTAATAGTTTTCGGAAAGAACTAATAGTATTAAACTGAATATTTGATATATAATGATATTAATTACTGAAAGCTTACAGCTAAAGATTTGTTCCACACAGGGCCGGATTTAACCTTTGACGCTTCTAGGCCCATACGTTTTTGCCGCTCCTTTTTTGCAAAGTTTTCGCGGAAATCCCCAAAAACTATGGAATAGTGATAGCCGCAGGGCTAGTCGACCTATTAGTATATCCTGATCAGGTTTCATTGCAATTTTCACTTTATTTAAATGTTGTAATTATTACCAAATATTTTTTTATATAATTCCATTTAGTATAGCACCGAAATACGCAGTAGGCCATATGCTTTAGCATTAGGGAAACGGGTTGTAGCTATATTCTGGTTTGTAGCAAAGAATTTAGCTCTCGTGAACACAGTTTTTGAAAGAGCTAGTAAAATTAAACTGAATTCCCGTCATTTTTGGAATAGAATATTGTTAATAGTTTTTTTGGGGTTTGGAGGGCATGGAGGGAAGGCCATCGGAGTAGTTCTCCTCAATTAATTCTGTAATGCCCATAGCCAGGATTCCTGCAACCCCCACTGGATTCCGACACCATCCACAACCTCAGATGCCAACAACATCCCTGGAAGACATAGCCCCAGATTCCCATGACAGCCCTGTTTCAAAAGGTCAACAGGTGTTATGTCACAGGGAATGCTTACTTTTGGGAAGAAAAACCCCCGCCATACAGCTGCAGCCCTGCTTTAAACGGCCGGAAGGTGCAACGCAATTGACGTTTTTAGTTTTGGGTACTAACAGCTCACACGTGGGTGTTACGTAATGACAGCGCATACTTGGATGTTTACGCAATGACATCGCAAACGTCGATGCTACGTAATGACAGCACACACGTGGATGTTCCGTAATGGAAGTGCACACGTGGATGTTACGTAATGGCAGCACACACGTCAGTTTTACATAATACTTTTAGAGATTTCATTTTCTTTTTAAAACATTTTTTTCGATACGGTCAATGCGTTTTATTTTTTCAAGGATTTTTTTTTCTTTAGTTCTTATGTAATGGAGAAGTTTTTACGGATGACAAATTTCACGTGACATCAGAGTCCTGGGAGATTCCTACTTTTAACTCTGGAGGACACGCAGCGGAGTTTTGCATAATACCTTTAAGATTTCATTTTAATTCAATGCGTTTTTCTCGGGGGACCGTTATATTCTAATAATTTTTATCCACATTAGGACTCGAAAGGACCATTTCCATCCAATGAAGATGTGGCCTAACCAAGTGGACCAATATGGGCCAAGTATGCCATTTGCAAGTCATAGATTAACACGGAGATAGCCGCATACAAAATCTTAGAACTGGCGGAACTTGGAGTGGAATTAGCGGATTCAGAACTGTGGAACCAGAGGTAGAAGTGGGGCATCCATAATTGACGCAAAGGGAGAAAGATTCGAGTTGGGATCAGAGGGGCATAGATGGAGCTAGAGTTGAACCGGGGTGGAAGCAAGCAGAACTGGTGGTGGAACCGTTGTAACCGGGGGCTCATAAGCGGGTGTAGTGGAATTGGGTGTCACCCTAATAAAAAAAAATATATCTTGAAATGTCTTACAAAATGATGTTGGCTGTTCCAGAGCGTGTCGCATGCTAGCCATTGATTGTCATAGACTATGAATTGGCACGGAACATTGCGATATAACAACAAAATGGTAAGTTTGCGGTATACAAATGAACAAAAACACTGGTCATTTTTAGTTTATAAGGTTAGTTTTGTGGGGGAGGGGAAGCTTGAAAACCCTTAAGCGTGATAATGAGTGCCAAAAGGGGTGTCATTTCCCAGTCATAGATTACCACAGAGGCAACCAAAACGCAAAAAAACGTGAATCAATAGATTTAAATCATATTTTCATCAGGAAATGAATAAAAAAATGTCTTGAGAATTATAATATGTATCATAGGATTATAACGGGGCAGCCACATATTGTCACGGTAGCGTGAATTCCATGGACTAATATGCTTACAGCTTAAAGTTAAGCTGAAAGGTGTTAAACGAATTTTGTAGTTGTGTGGTGACTAAATATAACATGCAGCCAAAGAAATGACGCCATTTTCATTAAAAAAAAAAAAAACCCTTAGAAATACCTCTTAATAGGGCTTAAATTTATCTTTAACTAGATTATGTGGAATTTGAAGAGAAAATATTATTCAAATGAGTGCTTGTCAACTGGGGGTGCATAGACCTGGCCGTAAGAAAAAAAACGAGGTTATTTTCATTAAAATTTTAAATAGGGTTTTTTAAACTTACTTTGATTAGAAAAACCCCGCCCCCCTCTGGAATTGTCTGCTAGGATCCCCGCCTTTCCTTATTTCAGGCATGTTTTTTGTCTATAGTTTTTTTGCTTTTTTTTTTTTGGTTTTGTGTCACGCTTTTGTTTGTCACGCTTTTTTTTTAACTGCTTTTTCTGTGACTTCATGATTTTATAGTATTTTTAATCCTTTAAAGGACTTTTTCATATTTTGTGTGTTTTTTTTTTTTTGCTTGTCATGTTTTTAAAGTTTTTTTTGTGATTCCATCATTATATACTGTCTTTTCAATACAAGCGTCTGTGTACTTTTGGGGTTTATTGATCTAGGTTATAACTTCAATACGCAGACTTTTACTACTATACTACTACTGCTAAACAACTCACCGCAGCACCAAGCTGCCTGAGGCCAACAAAGCTACGCACGCTCCTCCTCCACCCCAATCTATTCAAAGCCTCCCTTTTTACACCCACCCACGAAGTTCCCATTTCCTTTAAATCTTTCTTTATGACGTCCTTCCACCCCAGACGGGGACGACCTGCTTTCTGTTTAGCCCTAGACGGTTGACCGAAAAGAACAATCTTCGGCAATCTGTCATCCTTCATCATCCGCACAACGTGCCCTAGCCACCTCAACCTTTCTTTCATTATAGCCCTAAAGAGCGGTATTGGACCACATTTTTCGTGCAGCCTATTGTTTGAAATATGGTCAGTCAGCCGGGTACCCAGAACAATCGTTTCTAAGCAATTTCTCTGGAAAACATATAGCAAATCTTCATCCGCTTTTCAGAGCGTCTATGCTTCAGAGCCATATTTGACCACTGTCATCACTGAAGCTTCTAATATTCTAATCTTGGTTTACAGACTCATCTTCCTATTTTTCCAGACTTTTTTTTTTTTAACTGTGAAAAAACACCCTGAGCCTTGGCTATTCTACTTTTAACATCTTCACGGCTCCCACCATCTTTACTAATAATACTACCAAGGTAAGTGAAGCTGCCTACCCGATCAATCTTTTCATTACCCAACGTCACCTTTCATCTTCACTTATTCCTAGCCTTAGTGACTTAGTCTTCCTAACATTAATTTTCAAACCAATTCTAGCACCCTGAATTCGCAAAAGCTTCATTCATTTTGCTCACACTTTCATCTAGGATGCTTAAATCATCAGCCTAATCCAAGTCCAGGAGACTTTTTCCTCCCCATTTGATTCCGTGGTCTCCCATTGCCTTTCCTGTGCTCCTTAAAACAAAGTCCATCAAAATAATCCATATAAAGGGGGGAACGAACACAACCCTGTGTTTAAACTCCTGATTTAATACAAAACCAGCCGTAACCTCATTTCCTATCTTAACCGCAGCAGTGTTATTCTCGTACATAGCACTAATCACTTTAATATATTTGTCTGGTCTGGAATATATTTGTCTTCTATCAACAGAATCGAACCCTTGCTCATAACCTATAAAAACTGAGGACCAAAGGTGTTTGAAAACTCAGGCACTTCTCAATTATTAGCCTAAGAGAGAAAATTTGGTCAACACATCCTCTACCTTTTCTGAAAACCGCACCGTTCTTCTCTTAAAACTTTGTCTACGGCATCTCTCAGTCTAAAAAGTATCATATTACTAAAGTAATTTACTACCTATAGAGACCAGACTAATGCCTCGATATTTACCCCCATACTCACTTTTATCGCCTTTATTATAAAGTGGATTAATTAAGGTTTTTCCTAAAATCGTTAGGTACTTCCCACTTTTCAAAAATCATATTCATAATCTTCAGTAACTTATTTCTAACCTCAGAGTCATCATATTTAAGAAACTCATTTACCACCCTATCAGCACTCGGAGCCTATATACTTTTTTAATCCTTTTAGTACTGTTGCTAATTCCTCTTCACAAAAAACAAATCTCCTTCACATCCAGGGTATCACAAACTTTTTCATTTTCCACTATATTTTTTCCTTCAACTCTATCTTGGTTAAGCCAATTCTCAAAATGTTTTTGGCCTATCTCTCTTTAGTTTTTTCCTTTATCGCTAATTGCGACCCAATTCTTACCTTTAACTGGGCCAAGTCCGGATTGACTACTCCCTCTTAATTTTGTTAACATGCCAGTACAATATTTTACTATTATGCCGTCTAGCTGCATCTTCCAGATCCTCGGCAATTTTATCCATGGCCTCCAGTTCACACCTCCTTAGTTCATATTTTAATGCTTTCTCCACTTTCTTTACATTCTTTTTTGTTTTCATATGATCTATCACTCATATAATACTTGTACAAGAATTATACTTGTACTTGTACATTTCTCCTTTCTATTAAACATATAGCTTTTTCACTAATATTCTTAGCTGCAGCTCTAGCTTTCTTCCCTAATGCACCTTCAGCAACTTCACAAATTATTTTTCTAAAATTACTCCAACCATTTTCCACATTATCAAATTTTAGACCCTCAAGTTTAGTATTCAACTGTTCCTGGGAAAGTTTCTCTCGAATTCTCATCCTGGAGTCTACCAATATCATAACTTCTCGGGACGGGTAGTTACCCTTCCGATATTTCAGCTTTAAATTAACCCTTGACACTACTAGACGGTGATCTTTACTTTTAACATCAATATCGGCACTCCTATATACCCTAGTATTTTGTATTAATCCTACCAGTCTTCGGTTTACTATAACATAATCAATAAGGTTTGCTGCCTTACCATCCCGTAAATACCATGTTAACTTATGAGCCATTTTATTACCAAAGACCGTATTGGTTATAACTAGATTGTCATACCTACAAAATTGCAAAAGTCTGTATCCATTACGTTTTCTTTTCCTACACCAAATTTACCTAGGCTAGGATACCATCTATCCCTATTTCCATCAACCTGGGCGTTAAAATCTCCCAGGTAACAACATCATATTATTTTCTACCTGGGGACCCTGTCTATTTGCTCATGTAACTGTAAGTAAAATTCATCTGAGTCACTAGTATCTCCGTCAGTCGGTTCTACAGGGGCATTAATATACTACTATAACTGATATCTTGAAATTTTTTGTCATAAAATGAGCAATTAGTATTCTATTATTAATACCTTCCCAGCCTAAACAAGACTTAGCAGCTTCCTTATTCATCATGATCCCTACTCCCTGTCTATGTACCCCATCCTTCCTGCCTGAGTAAACCAATTCTATATCCCCTAATTTCATCCTTCCTACCCCTGGGATATGAGTTTCTGAAACTCCTAATAAATCCAGTTCGAATCGTCTGAATTCGTCAGTCAAAATGTCGATACGATAGTCATTTTTTTAATGTCGTAACATTCCAAGTTCCAATTTTCATGTTCTTTAAATTATTGAAATATTTGCGCCTACGGAAAAGCAATGATCCCGGATACCAGTGCAGGACGGGGATCACATATCTTCTCAAGTCTACACCGAAGTACTTAAGTCGGATTAGAACCGGACAGCAAGAAGTCCCTAGGACCTCCATGAATGGAGGCTTTGTGCAATCCTGGGCCCATCTTTGGTCACAACATTGTTTTCAGCACTTGGCGATGCTCTTCTGTCAACAAGAGTTGAAATCCTGCACAGACAGTCTCAAGCCTATTACCTCCGACTCATTATATATTCATGCCTACAAATATTATGCTACTACAGGGAGATCTCTAAGGGTATTATGTAACACTGATGTGTGTAACACCCTTGTGTGTTACACACACATTACGTAACACCCACGTGTGCGCTGTCATTACGTAAAACCCATGTGTGTGCTGTCGTTACGTAACATCCTAGTCAAAACACACGTGTGCGCTGTCATTACGTAACACCAATGTGTGCTGTCATTACCCGAAAGTAAAGTCGTCTATTATGTAACACCTGCCGGCCGTTTTAAAACAGGGCTGTGAATGTATTACGGGGTTGTGTCTTCCCAAAAGTAAACATTCCTTGTGACATTCCGTCCACACCTTTTGACCATTTAAAACAGGGCTGTCAAGGAAATCTGGGGGTGTGTCTTACAGGGCTGTTATGGGGAATCCGGTGTGTGTCTTCCAGGGATGTCGTCGGAATCAGGGGGTTGTCTTCCAGGGACGTTTTTCGGGATTCAGGGCTTCGCAGGAATCCTGGCTATGGGTGCTGCAGAAGTAGTTGAGGGATAATACTCAAGGGTCAGCTCTCATGATTTTTTGGAATACAATAACGTTAATAAGTTCATTTCTTTGGGAAGGGATCAGGACATAGAGGAGGGCCAGGGGTCTCAGAGGGCAGGAGAGCCAGGGAGGGCATGGAGGGATGGCCCACTGATTTTTGAGTGAGAATCCGTTTTTTTATCTGATTTTTTTAACTATGTTCAAAATCCTTGCATAAGAACCTTTTTTATGCCCCCTGGACACTACATAAAACACTTTCCCCAGGGCTCCTGGGGGTTGTTTCAACTATGGAGGTTTTTGTTATCGGATTTTTTTTTTTTACTTATTTTAACGAAATGGCTATCTCAAAATTTCGATCTGATGGACTTGGGTCAAAGAAGGTAGGAGGGCTTATATTGCCCTCCGGTCTCTTTCTGACTCTTAACAAAAAAATTAAAGGGTAATTAGAACTTTCAGTTTCCAATAGAAGGAACCCCCGATAAGTTTATATCATCATTCCTTCCATAAAAACCTTATATGCCCCGGGGCGCCAATTAAAAACTTTTTCCCTCGGGTTCTAGGGCAGTGTAAACCCGATTTTTTTTTACCATTTTGGACAAAATGAAAATCTAAATAAATTTGATCAAAAGCATTTCGGGAAAAGACGGTTGGTGGGAGGGGCTAGTTGCCTTCAGATGACTTTGGACTCTCTAAAAGGGAACTAGAACTTCTAGTCATTTGATTCCCTTCCCGAAGTTTACCTCTTCCATAGAAAGCTTAAAGCCTCCGGTATAATTTACAACCGTTCCCCGGGATCTGTAGGGGAGGGGGGTTTGTTTTGACCCCGAAGTTTTTATTATCTGACTATTGGACTATTTAAAAAACTGGCTATCTAAAAATTTTCATTGAATACGTTTGGGGAAAAGAAAGAGGGTGTGTGTGAGGGGGGGAGGGGTTGGTGAATGCCCACTGTTCACTTTTGAATCTTAAAAAGGTAACTACAACTTTAAATTTCTAATCAAAATGAGTCACCTCTGAAGTTTATGAGACCACCCCTAACATAAAAACCTTACATGCTCCCAGTGCATCATACTTACAAAACTTGCCTATACTTTGCTCTGGGGGGTTGTGTCAAACTGGGTCAGAGTTGTTTGTTATTTTATCTTTAAACTATTTTGAACAAAATGGCTATCTAAAACTTTTGATTGGATGCATTTGGGGAAAAAAGCCTTGGAAGGGGGGGGGGCTTAGTTACCCTCCAATCACTTTTGAAATCTTAAAAAGGGTACTAGAAGTTTTTATTTACATTGAATGAGCCCCTCTGAAGTTTATGCTACCATCCCTTCCCTATAACCTTATATGTCCCGAGGGCATAACTTACAACAATTACCCTCGGGTTCTGGGGGCTATGGTTATCCTGGAGTTTTGTTATATGATTTTTTGGTCAATGTTTAACTAAATGGCTATATAAAAAAAAAGATTGATCGACCGTATTTGGGGAGAGAGGGTTGCGGGGAGGGGGCTAGTTTGCATCTGATCACTTTTGAGTCTTAAGAATGGAACTGGAACTTTAAATTTCTTATCCTTTGAGTCTCCTCTGAAGTTTATGCGACCACCTTTTTCCATAAAAAAACCTTATATACCTCCAGGGTAAAAAGTTAAAACCCTTAGTTCTCTGCGCTCTGGGGGTGGGGGTCGGTTGACCCCCGAAGTTTTCCATTATTAGATCATTGGACTATTTCAAAGAAAATTTCATATCCATCAATCTATTTGAGGAAAAGAGGGTGTACGGAGGGTGCGATGCCTTCGGGTCACTTTTTGACTATTAAAAAATGTAAAATAGAACTTTCAATTTTCCGATCAAATGAGCTACCTCTGAACTTTGTATGACCACCCCTTACATAAAAAAAAACTTTATATGCCCCGAGAGATTAACTTTAAAAAACTTGCCCCTGGGCCCAGGGGTGTATTGTCTGCCTCGGAACACTTTGTTTATCTGATGTTTGAAACTATTTTCAAATAAAATGCCTATATCTCAAAATTTTTATTGAAAAATAAAATTTTATTTCATTTTGCGTGGTGCAGGGGACTAGTTGACCTCCAATCTCTTTTGTCTCTTAAAAATGAACTAGAAACTTTCAATTCCCAATCAAGTGAACCCTTGTGAAATTTACAGGAGCAGCCCTTCCATAAAAACCATATATGCATCCAGTGCATAACTTGCAAACGCCTGCCCCTTGGCCCTGGGAGGTTGTGTCCACCCCAGAGTTTTTGTTATCTATGCTTGAACTAAGATTAAAATTTTTCTCGGATAAGTTTGGGGGAAAACGAGGCATGGGGGCAATTTGCCCTCCGATCATCTTTGAGTCCTAAAAAGGGTTCTATAACTTCCGATTTCCAAATGAATGAGCCCCCTCTGAAGTTTATATGACGACCCCTTTGACATGAAGTGTATACGGGAAAAAAATAAAAAAAAATTTGAGCCGTTTTAGCCAATACTATAGGCAACGCTATATAGCATTATATCTGATACTAATGGAAGCTAATCCTAGCAGTATGCGTAAAAGGTATGCGCACAGTCATGCTAAAATCTGATCAACTCTTAAAAAAAAAGTTTCACAAGACCATTTTTCATTTTTCTTTTGAGTCTAATCTTGCTCAAATAGTAGTAATATCGAGGCCTAGAGTATGCTCCAAAAGATCTGCCAAGACCCATCCCATGATCTAATCACATTTTTATTTTACATTTCGTCATCTCAGAGCAAAATTGTGCCTGTGTGTCTGGGCAGATGTTTGCTTGTCCCAGTGTCTGCCTTTGTCCTGTTTGAATGTCTGAATCTAAGGGTTCTAATGTTTTTTGTCTCTCTCACTCTCTGTGCCTGTGTCTCTGGGCCGGTGTTAGCCTTTATTAATGTCTGTCTTTGTTTTTTGTATGTCTGAGTCATTGTTTTTGTATGTGTTTTATCTCTCTCACTCTCTGTGCCTGTGTGTCTGGGGGGGAGCTGGCTTGTTAAAGTGTCGATTTTTGTCTGATTATATGTCTGTATCTAT
Source organism: Artemia sinica (assembly GCA_027921565.1). Taxonomy (NCBI): domain Eukaryota; kingdom Metazoa; phylum Arthropoda; class Branchiopoda; order Anostraca; family Artemiidae; genus Artemia; species Artemia sinica. The sequence goes on along the minus strand of CM051259.1, from coordinate 1,160,712 downwards.
GTATTTGTATGCGTTGTAAGTAGAGAGGGGGGTGCTACTCCCATTGCTCACCCCTGCTGCCACCTACAACTTTTTTACATAATTTTATCGATCCACGAACGGGTCAATGACCTCTTTTTCCAAGATCAATTGATTGTTGTTGTTGTTGTTGTAAGTGCATGCTCGAGGCGAATGTTATGATCCAGTAGGAAACAGTTAGATCACACGTGACAGATGATGTCATGGTTGATTGATTTGACACGAAAGGAGAATTAATTTGTTGTCTCTAAGGGGAATTATTGATTGAAGAAAGGGGAATTAATTTGCTGTTTCTAAGGAGAATTATTGATTCAAGAAAGGGGAATTAATTTGTTGTTTCAAAGGGGAAGGTGGGGAAGAGATATATTGATTGCGCAATCGAAGGGAGAGAATTCCCGAGAAATTGATTACATAAATCGGTAGAAACCCTATCAGGAGCTCGTGACGGGAATCCATTTATGTGCATAGAATGACGTAATCGACTAGGGCAAATGAATTTCTGAGAAATTGATTACATAATCGGTAGAACCCTATCAGAAGGTCGTGACGGGAGTCCATATATGGGCATAGAATGACGTAATCAACTAGGACAAATGGATTTCTGAGAAATTGATTACATAATCGGTAGAACCCTATCAGGAGGTCATGACGGAGGTCCATATATGGGCATAGAATGACGCAATCGACTAGGAAAAATGGATTTCTGAGAAATTGATTACATAATCAGTAGAACCCTATCAGAAGGTCATGACGGGGGTCCATATATGGGCATAGAATGACGTAATCGACTAGGACAAATGGATTTCTGAGAAATTGATTACATAATCGGTAGAACCCTATCAGAAGGTCATGACTGGACTCCAAGCAATACTTTTCAAAAGGCATTTCAGAACAAGTTCTTTTCATAGTGACCGTCCTAAACCCATTTTCCAAAATGAAGTACTTATCTTTTTCACCCACAACTATACTTTACAGCTTTTTGGATACCTAAACACCAATAAATACTTTTCAAAGACCGTTTCAGAGCAAGTTACTTTCTTAATGTCCCTTCTAAGCCTATTTTACAAGTTGAAGTATTTATCTTTTTCACCCACAACTATACTTTACAGCTTTTTGGATACCTCAACACCAAGAAATACTTTTCAAAGACCATTTCAGAGCAAGTTACTTTCTTATGTCCCTCCTAAACCCATTTTCCAACTTGAAGTACTTATCTTTTTCACCCCAACTATACTTTACAGCTTTTTTTTGGTTACCTCAACACCAAGAAATACTTTTCAAAGACCATTTCAGAGCAAGTTACTTTCTTAATGTCCATCCTAAACCCATTTTCCAACTTGAAGTACTTATATTTTTCACCCACAACTATACTTTACAGCTTTTTTGGATACCTCAACACCAAGAAAATACTTTTGAAAGACCATTTCAGAGCAAGTTACTTTCTTAATGTCCCTCCTAAACCCATTTTCAACATGAAGTACTTATCTTTTTCATTCACAATTATACTTTACAGCTTTTTGGATACCTCAACAAAAGAAATACTTTTCAAAGACCATTTCAGAGCAAGTTACTTTCTTAATGTCCCTTCTAAACCTATTTTACAAGTTGAAGTACTTATTTTTTTTTTTTCACCACAACTATATACAGCTTTACACATCAACACACAAGAAATACTTTTTGACCATTTCAGAGCAAGTTACTTTCTCAATGTCCCTCCTAAAACCCATTTTCCAACTTGAAATACTTATCTTTTTCACCCACAACTATACTTTACAGCTTTTTGGTTACCACCAAGAAATACTTTTCAGAGACCATTTCAGAGCAAAAGTTACTTTCTTAATGTCCCTCCTAAACCCATTTTCCAACTTGAAGTACTTATCTTTTTCACCCACAACTATACTTTACAGCTTTTGGATACCTCAACACCAAGAAATACTTTTCAAAGACCATTTCAGAGCAAGTTACTTTCTTAATGTCCCTCCTAAACCCATTTTCCAACTTGAAGTACTTATCTTTTTCACCCACAACTATACTTTACAGCTTTTTGGATACCTCAACACCAAGAAATACTTTTGAAAGACCATTTCAGAGCAAGTTACTTTCTAATGTCCCTCCTAAACCCATTTTTCCAACATGAAGTACTTATCTTTTTCATTCACAACTATACTTTACAGCTTTTTGGATACCTCAACACCAAGAAATACTTTTCAAAGACCATTTCAGAGCAAGTTACTTTCTTAATGTCCTTCTAAACCCATTTTACAAGTTGAAGTACTTATCTTTTTCACCCACAACTATACTTTACAGCTTTTTGGATACCTCAACACCAGAAAACACCAAAAATACTTTTCAAAGACCATTTCAGAGAGCAAGTTACTTTCTTAATGTCCCTCCTAGACCCATTTTCCAACTTGAAGTACTTATCTTTTTCACCCACAACTATACTTTACAGCTTTTTGGTTACCTCAACACCAAGAAATACTTTTCAAAGACCATTTCAGAGCAAGTTACTTTCTTAATGTCCCTCCTAAACCCATTTTCCAACTTGAGTACTTATTTTTTTTTTCACCCACAACTATACTTTACAGCTTTTTGGATACCTCAACAACAAGAAATACTTTTCAAAGACCATTTCAGAGCAAGTTACTTTCTTAATGTCCCTCCTAAACCCATTTTCCAAAATGAAGTACTTTATCTTTTTCATTCACAACTATACTTTACAGCTTTTTGGATACCTCAACACCAAGAAATACTTTTCAAAGACCATTTCAGAGCAAGTTACTTTCTTACTTTCTTAAATGTCCCTTTTCTAAACCCATTTTCCAACTTGAAGTACATATCTTTTTCACCCACAACTATACTTTACAGCTTTTTGGATACCTCAACACCAAACACCAAGAAATACTTTTCAAAGACCATTTCAGAGCAAGTTACTTTCTTAATGTCCCTTCTAAACCCATTTTTCTACTTGACTCGTACTTATCTTTTTCACCCACAACTATACTTTACAGCTTTTTGGATACCTCAACACCAAGAATACTTTTTCAAAGACCATTTCAGAGCAAGTTACTCTCTTAATATCCCTCCTAAAACCCTTTTTTCAACTTGAAGTACTTATCTTTTTCACCCACAACTATACTTTACAGCTTTTTGGATACCTCAACAGCAAGAAATACTCTTCAAAGACCATTTCAGAGCAAGTTACTTTCTTTATGTCCCTTCTAAACCCATTTTCCAACCTGAAGAACTTATCTTTTTCACCCACAACTATAATTTACAGCTTTTTGGATAACCCTCTACACCAAGAAATACTTTTCAAAGACCATTTCAGAGCAAGTTACTTTCTTAATGTCCCTTCTAAACCCATTTTCCAACTTGAAGTACTTATCTTTTTCACCCACAACTATACTTTACAGCTTTTTGGACACCTCAACACCAAAGAAAGACTTTTCAATGGACCCAATTCAGAGTAAGTTTACTTTTCTTAGTGTCCCTCCTAAACCCATTTTCCAACTTGAAGTACTTATCTTTTTCACCCACAGCTATCCTTTACAGCTTTTGAATACCTCAACACCAAGAAATACTTTTCAAAGACCATTTCAGAGCAAGTTACTTTCTTAATGTCCCTCCTAAACCCTTTTTTCCAACTTGAAGTACTTATCTTTTTCACCCACAACTATACTTTACAGCTTTTTGGTTACCTCTCAACACCAAGAAATACTTTTCAAAGACCATTTCAGAGCAAATTTACTTTCTTTCTAATGTTCCCTTCTAAACCCATTTTCCAACTTGAAGTACTTATCTTTTTCACCCACAACTATACTTTACAGCTTTTTGGTTACCTCAACACCAAGAAATACTTTTCAAAAGACCATTTCAGAGCAAGTTTCTTTCTTAATGCTCCCTCCTAAACCCATTTTACAAGTTGAAGTACTTATCTTTTTCACCCAAACTATACTTTACAGCTTTTTGGATATCTCAACACCAAGAAATACTTTTCAAAGACCATTTCAGAGCAAGTTACTTTCTTAATTTCCCTCCTAAACCCATTTTCCAACTTGAAGTACTTATCTTTTTCACCCACAACTATACTTTACAGCTTTTTGGTTACCTCAACACCAAGAAATACTTTTTCCGGAAGAAGAAAAGGCCCAAGACATAAAAAATTTAAAGTTCACTTCTAAATTTTTCCGTAGAAGAAGATAGGAAACGTTATACCATGATTATGATTATTTTCTATGAAGATAAAAAGTTTCACTTTAATTCTAAATTTCTCTCTAAAATTCAGTTCCAACCTTTCTCAAAGAGATGAAAAAATTTTAAAGTTCTGTTCCAAATATTTTCCCGGAAGAAGAAAAGTTCAACTTCGATTCTGAATTTTCTCAATGAAAATGAAATAAGTTATTGATCACTTCTATTTTCTCAAAAATATTATAAAATTTTCCACTTCAATTCAGATTTTTTAACTCAAAGAGAGATGAAAAAAATTTAAAAATATTGTTCCAAATTTTTCTTAGAAGATAGAAAAGTTCAAGTTCTAATCTGAATTTTACCAAAGAACATAATTCAATTCTAATTTCTCCAGAGAAAATAAAAAGCTTCCACTTCAGTTTTAAGTTCACCAAGACATAAAAAAATTTAAAGTTCAGTTCTAAATTTTTACATAGAAGATAGGAAAAGTTTATACTATGATTATGATTATTTTCCATGAAGATAAAAATTTTCACTTTAATTCTAAATTTTCTTAAATTCAGTTCTGATTTTTCACATAGAGATGAAAAAATTTTTAAAGTTCTGTTCCAAATTTTTCCACTTCTTTGAAGATAGAAAAGTTCAAGTTCTCTTCTGAATTTTACCAAAGAACACAATTCAATTCTAATTTCACCAGAGAAAATAAAAAGCTTCCACTTCAGCCTTAAGTTCACCAAGACATAAAAAATTTAAAGTTCAGTTCTAAATTTTTCCGTAGAAGATAGGAAAATTTATATACCATGATTGTGATTATTTTCTATGAAGATAAAAAGTTTCACTTTAATTCTAAATTTTCTTAAATTCAATTCCGGCTTTTCTCAAAGAGATGAAAAAATTTAAAGTTCTGTTCCAAATATTTTCCCGGAAGAAGAAAAGTTCAACTTCGATTCTGAATTTTAAAATTTCTTAATGAAAATGAAATAAGTTATTGATCATTTCTATTTTTCCAAATAATATAAAAAGTTTCCACTTCAGTTCAGATTTTTTCTCAAAGAGATGAAAAAATTTAAAATACTGTCCCAAATTTTTCGTAGAAGATAGAAAAGTTCAAGTTCTCTTCTGAATTTTACCAAAGAACACAATTCAATTCTAATTTCACCAGAGAAAAATAAAAAGCTTCCACTTCAGTTTTAAGTTCACCAAGACATAAAAAAATTTAAAGTTCACTTCTAAATTTTTCCGTAGAAGATAGTAAAAGCTACACCATGATTGTGATTATTTTCTATGAAGATAAAAAGTTTCACCTTAATTCTAAATTTTATTAAATTCAGTTCCGACCTTTCTCAAAGAGATGAAAAAATTTAAAGTTCTGTTCCAAATATTTTCCTGGAAGAAGAAAAGTTCAACTTTGATTCTGAATTTTCTTAATGAAAATGAAATAAGTTATTGATCAATTCTATTTTCCCAAAATAATATAAAAATTTTCCACTTCAGTTCAGATTTTTCTCAAAGAGATGAAAAATTTAAAATACTTCCAAATTTTTCATAGAAGATAGAAAAGTTCAAGTTCTCTTCTGAATTTTACCAACGAACACAATTCAATTCTAATTTCTCCAGAGAAAATAAAAAGCTTCCACTTCAGTTTTAAGTTCACCAAGACATAACAAATTTAAAGTTCTGTTCTAAATTTTTTTCCGTAGAAGATAGGAAAAGTTATACTATGATTGTGATTATTTTCCATGAAGATGAAAAGTTTCACTTTAATTCAAATTTTCTTAAATTCAGTTCCGACTTTTCACATAGAGATGAAAAAAATTTAAAGTTCTGTTCCAAATTTTTCATAGAAGATTGGAAAAGTTATACTTTGATCGTGAATATTCAAGTTCTCTTCTGAATTTTACCAAAGAACACAATTCAATTCTAATTTCTCCAGAGAAAATAAAAAGCTTCCACTTCAGTTTTAAGTCACCATGACATAAAAAATTTAAAGTTCAGTTCTAAATTTTTACATAGAAGATAGGAAAAGTTATACTATGATTTTGATTATTTCCTATGAAGATTAAAAGTTTCACTTCAATTTTTAATTTTTCTCAAAGAAGTGAAGAAAAGTTCAACTTCGATTCTGAATTTTCTCAATGAAAATGAAATAAGTTATTGATCATTTCTATTTTCCCAAAATAATATAAAAATTTTCCACTTCAGTTCAGATTTTTCTCTCAAACAGATGAAAAAATTTAAAATACTGTTCCAAATTTTCCATAGAAGATAGAAAAGTCCAAGTTCTCTTCTGAATTTTACCAAAGAACATAATTCAATTCTAATTCCGCCAGAGAAAATAAAAAGCTTCCACATCAGTTTTAAGTTCACCAAGACATAAAAAATTTAAAGTTCAGTTCTAATTTTTTCCATAGAAGATAGGAAAAGTTATACTATGATTGTGATTATTTTCCATGAAGATAAAAAGTTTCATTTTAATTGTAAATTTTCTTAAATTCAATTCCGACCTTTCTCAAAGAGATGAAAAAATTTAAAGTTCTGTTTCCAAATATTTTCCCGGAAAAGAAAAGTTCAACTTCGATTCTGAATTTTCTCAATGAAAATGAAATAAGTTATTGATCAATTCTATTTTCATAAAATAATATAAAATTTTCCACTTCAATTCAGATTTTTCTCAAAGAGATGACAAAATTTAAAAAATATTGTTCCAAATTTTTCACAGAGAAGATAGAAAAAGTTATACTTTGATTGTGATTATTCTTCATGAAGATATGGAGCTCCACTTTAATTCTAAGTTTTCTCGAAGAAGTGCAAAATGTGTACAAGTTCTCTTCTGAATTTTCTTAGAGAGGAGAAAAAAGTTAGCTCAATTCTGAAATTTACCAATGAAAATGAAAAAGCTTCCATTTCTGTCATAATTTCTCAAAGACTTAAAAATTTAAAGTTCAATTCTAAATTTTTCCATAGAAGATAGGAATGGCTATACTATGATTTGTGATTATTTACCATGAAGATAAAAAGTTTCACTCTATTTCTAATTTTTCTTAAATTCAGTTCATTCATCTAACCACCAAAAACAAATAGGTTAGGTTAGGTATAAATAAATATTAATAAATAATTAGAAACATTTCTCCATGTTTAAGTTAGGCTAGGTTAGGTTAACTTATCATGAGCGCTCATGATAAGCTAACCTAACCTAACTTAAACATGGTAAAAAGATTAAATTAGGTTAGGTTAGGTTAGATTAAGTTAGGTCAGGTTAAGTTAGGTTTAGGTTAGGTTAGCCTACGTACGCGCGCGTACGTAGAAATACCAAGAAATACTTTTCCCGGAAGAAGAAAAGGCCCAAGACATAAAAAAATTTAAAGTTCACTTCTAAATTTTTCCTTAGAAGATAGGAAAAGTTATACCGTGATTGTGATTATTTTCTATTAAGATAAAAAGTTTCACTTTAATTCTAAATTTTCTTAAATTCAGTTCCAACCTTTCTCAAAGAGATGAAAAAATTTAAAAGTTCTGTTCCAAATATTTCCCCGGAAGAAAAAAAGTTCAACTTCGATTCTGAATTTTCTCAATGAAAAAAAATAAGTTATTGATCAATTCTATTTTCTCAAAATATTATAAAATTTTCCACTTCAATTCAGATTTTTCTCAAAGAGATGAAAAAATTTAAAATATTGTTCCAAATTTTTCTTAGAAGATAGAAAAGTTCAAGTTCTAATCTAAATTTTACCAAAGAATTACCAATTTTACCAATTCATTTTAATTCTAAATTTTCTTAAATTCAATTCCGACCTTTATCAAAGAGATGAAAAATTTTAAAGTTCTGTTCCAAACATTTTCCCGGAAAAGAAAAGTTCAACTTCGATTCTGAATTTTCTCAATGAAAATGAAATAAGTTATTGATCAATTCTATTTTCATAAAATAATATAAAATTTTCCACTTCAATTCAGAAATTTCTCAAAGAGATGACAAAATTTAAAATATTGTTCCAAATTTTTCATAGAAGATAGAAAAAGTTATACCTTGATTGTGATTATTCTTCACGAAGATATGGAGCTCCACTTTAATTCTAAGTTTTCTCGAAGAAGTGCAAAATGTACAAGTTCTCTTCTGAATTTTCTTAGAGAGGAGAAAAAAAGTTAGCTCAATTCTGAAATTTACCAATGAAAATGAAAAAAGCTTCCATTTCAGTTCATAATTTCTCAAAGACATAAAAATTTAAAGTTCAATTCTAAATTTTTTCCATAGAAGATAGGAATGGCTATACTATGATTGTGATTATTTACCATGAAGATAAAAAGTTTCGCTCTATTTCTAATTTTTCTTAAATTCAGTTCATTCATCTAACCTCCAAAAACAATAGGTTAGGTTAGGTTAGGTATAAATAAATATTAATAAATAATTAGAAACATTTCTCCATGTTTAAGTTAGGCTAGGTTAGGTTAACTTATCATGAGCGCTCATGATAAGCTAACCTAACCTAACTTAAACATGGTAAAAAGATTAAATTAGGTTAGGTTAGGTTAGATTAAGTTAGGTCAGGTTAAGTTAGGTTAGGTTAGGTTAGCCTACGTACGCGCGCGTAAAAAAAGCTGTAAAGTATAGTTGTGGGTGAAAAAGATAAGTACTTCAAGTTGGAAAATGGGTTTAGGAGGAAAATTAAGAAAGTAACTTGCTCTGAAATGGTCTTTGAAAAGTATTTCTTGGTGTTGAGATATCCAAAAAGCTGTAAAGTATAGTTGTGGATGAAAAAGATAAGTACTTCAACTTGTAAAATGGGTTTAGGAGGGAGCATTAAGAAATTAACTTGCTCTGAAATGGTCTTTGAAAAGTATTTCTTGGTGTTGAGGTAACCAAAAAGCTGTAAAGTATAGTTGTGGGTGAAAAAGATAAGTACTTCAAGTTGGAAAATGGGTTTTAGAAGGGATGATTAAGAAAGTAACTTGCTCTGAAATGGTCTTTGAAAAGTATTTCTTGGTGTTGAGGTATCCAAAAAGCTGTAAAGTATAGTTGTAAATGAAAAAGATAAGTACTTCAAGTTGTAAAATGGGTTTAGGAGGGACATTAAGAACGGAACTTGCTCTGAAATGGTCTTTGAAAAGTATTTCTTGGTTGAGGTAACCAAAAAGCTGTAAAGTATAGTTGTGGGTGAAAAAGATAAGTACTTCAAGTTGGAAAATGGGTTTAGGAGGGGACATTAAGAAAGTAACTTGCTCTGAAATGGTCTTTGAAAAGTATTTCTTGGTGTTGAGGTATTCAAAAGCTGTAAAGTATAGTTGTGGGTGAAAAAAAATAAGTACTTCAAGTTGGAAAATGGGTTTAGGAGGGACATTAAGAAAGTAACTTGCTCTGAAATGGTCTTTGAAAAAGTATTTCTTGGTTTTGAGGTATCCAAAAAGCTGTAAAATATAGTTGTGGGTGTGAAAAAAGATAAGTACTTCAAGTTGGAAAATGGGTTTTAGGAGGGACAATAAGAAACTAACTTGCTCTGAAATGTCTTTTGAAAAAGTATTTCTTGGTGTTGGGGTATCCAAAAAGCTGTAAAGTATAGTTGTGGGTGAAAAAGATAAGTACTTCAAGTTGGAAAAATGGGTTTTTAGGATGGACATTAAGAAAGTAACTTGCTCTGAAATGTCTTTTGAAAAGTATTTCTTGGTGTTGAGGTATCCAAAAAGCTGTAAAGTATAGTTGTGGGTGAAAAAGATAAGTACTTCAAGTTGGAAAAAAGGGTTTAGGAGGGACACTAAGAAAGTAACTTGCTCTGAAATGGTCTTTGAAAAGTATTTCTTGGTGTTGAGGTATCCAAAAAGCTGTAAAGTATAGTTGTGGGTGAAAAAGATAAGTACTTCATGTTGGAAAATGGGTTTAGGACGGTCACTATGAAAAGAACTTGTTCTGAAATGCCTTTTGAAAAGTATTGCTTGGAGTCCAGTCATGACCTTCTGATAGGGTTCTACTGATTATGTAATCAATTTCTCAGAAATCCATTTGTCCTAGTCGATTACGTCATTCTATGCCCATATATTGACCTCCGTCATGACCTCCTGATAGGGTTCTACCGATTATGTAATCAATTTCTCAGAAATCCATTTGTCCTAGTCGATTACGTCATTCTATTCCCATATATGGACTCCCGTCACGACCTTCTGATAGGGTTCTACCGATTATGTAATCAATTTCTCAGAAATCCATTTGTCCTAGTCGATTACGTCATTCTATGCACATAAATGGATTCCCGTCACGAGCTCCTGATAGGGTTCTACCGATTATGTAATCAATTTCTCGGGAATTCTCTCCCTTCGATTACGCAATCAATATATCTCTTCCCCACCTTCCCCTTAGAAACAACAAACTAATTCCCCTTTCTTGAATCAATAATTCCCCTTAGAAACAACAAATTAATTCCCCTTTCGTGAATCAATAATTCCCCTTAGAAACAACAAATTAATTCCCCTTTCTTGAATCAATAATTCCCCTTAGAAACAACAAATTAATTCCCCTTTCGTGTCAAATCAATCAACCATGACATCATCTGTCACGTGTGATCTAAGTGTTCCCTACTGGATCATAACATTCGCCTCGAGCATGCACTTACAACAACAACAACAACAATCAATTGATCTTGGAAAAAGAGGTCATTGACCCGTTCGTGGATCGATAAAATTATGTAAAAAAGTTGTAGGTGGCAGCAGGGGTGAGCAATGGGAGTAGCACCCCCCCTCTCTACTGTTGTAGTCTCAATCACTCTCTTTGCATGTGTGTCTGAGCGGGTGTTTGCTTATCCCAGTGCCGGTCTTTGTCGGTTTGCATGTCTGAATTTATGTGTTTCTATGTGTTTTTGTCTCACTCATTCTCTGTGCCTGTGTGTCTGTGCGGGTGTTTGCTTGTCCCAGTGTCTGCCTTTGTCTGTTTGTGTGTTTGAATTGTTTATATTTCAATGTGTTTTTATCTCTCTCTCTCTCTCTCTCTCTCTCTCTGTCTCTCTCTCTGTCTCTCTCTCTGTCTCTGTCTCTCTCTCTCTGTCTCTCTCTCTCTCTCTCTCTCTCTCTCTCTCTCTCTCTCTCTCTCTCTCTCTCTCTCTCTCTCTCTCTCCTCTCTCTCTCTCTCTCTCTCTCTCTCTCTCTCTCTCTCTCTCTCCTCTCTCTCTCTCTCTCTCTCTCTCTCTCTCTCTCTCTCTCTCTCTCTCTCTCTCTCTCTCTCTCTCTCTCTCTCTCTCTCCTCTCTCTCTCTCTCTCTCTCTCTCTCTGTCTCTCTCTCTCTCTCTCTCTCTCTCTCCTCTCTCTCTCTCTCTCTCTCTCTCTCTCTCTCTCTCTCTCTCTCTCTCTCTCTCTTCTCTCTCTCTCTCTCTCTCTCTCTCTCTCTCTCTCTCTCTCTCTCTCTCTCTCTCTCTCTCTCTCTCTCTCTCTCTCTCTCTCTCGCTCTCTCTCTCTCTCTCTCTCTCTCTCTCTCTCTCTCTCTCTCTCGTCTCTCTCTCTCTCTCTCTCTCTCTCTCTCTCTCTCTCTCTCTCTCTCTCTCTCTCTCTCTCTCTCTCTCTCTCTCTCTCTCTCTCTCTCTCTCTCTCTCTCTCTCTCTCTCTCTCTCTCTCTCTCTCTCTCTCTCTCTCTCTCTCTCTCTCTCTCTCTCTCTCTCTCTCTCTCTCTCTCTCTCTCTCTCTCTCTCTCTCTCTCTCTCTCTCTCTCTCTCTCTCTCTCTGTCTCTGTCTCTCTCTCTCTGTCTCCTGTCTGTCTGTCTGTCTGTCTGTCTCTCTCTCTCTCTCTCTCTCTCTCTCTCTCTCTCTCTCTCTCTCTCTCTCTCTCTCTCTCTCTCTCTCTCTCTCTCTCTCTCTCTCTCTCTCTCTCTCTTCTCTCTCTCTCTCTCTCTCTCTCTCTCTCTCTCTCTCTCTCTCTCTCTCTCTCTCTCTCTCTCTCTCTCTCTCTCTCTCTCTCTCTCTCTCTCTCTCTCTCTCTCTCTCTCGTCTCTCTCTCTCTCTCTCTCTCTCTTCTCTCTCTCTCTCTCTCTCTCTCTCTCTCTCTCTCTCTCTCTCTCTCTCTCTCTCTCTCTCTCTCTCTCTCTCTCTCTCTCTCTCTCTTACTCACTCTCTAGTGTGGTAAAGCTTTCTAATTTAGTTAATTATTAATTGAGTAAAAATATATTAAGACGCAAAAACAAAGTTTCAAAATACCACTTTTTTAAGATAAAGATGCAAATCATGGAATGTGTGGGGCTTGGAGGGAACTTGCTCAATAACCAATTTCCTGGCTAAATGCGTCAATGTACCGGAAGGACGTGGTTAGTTTTCCAAATATATACCCCGATTTTTGAGACTGAAGAGAGACTTTTTGACTTGCAGGGTGAACCTCTGCCCATTTTTTTTCTCATTAGAAATACCTTGGGATCTTGTCGGATCATTGTAAGTGTCTGTGTCTTATTATATATCATTGCAGTTTTTGAGACTTGTGGTCTACTTGGGACAGCCGGTCCCAGTAGGGAGTATATATCTGATTATTATTATATGTTAAATGAATAAAAGTATTGTATTTTAGACAACCTCTCTACAATCTACCCTTAGCCCTCGAACATACCCAGTCGGTACGCCTCATAAGTTCGGTCATAGCCTAAGGCACGCTACCAAAGTTTAACTACCTTAGGGCCAGAGTTTATCTCCCCTATAAAGGGAGAATAAAGGCATCTACGATTACACCCCCCAAATACCATAGAATAACACTTCACAACAACTGGTGGTCGCTAGAAAAACTGGGTCGAGAAGGCTAGATAAAAATAGTAGATTGATATAAAATGGCTTTACCAGAGGAAAAAATGACTTTCCCTATCAACAGTACTTGAAATTGCAAAAATTATACCAGAATACGCGGGAAATTCAGATGTAGATGAGTTTATCGAAAAAAATTAAAAATTTTCGAAGAACTAACTGAATCGTTTGAGAATAAGGTCAAAGAGCAATGCGTTGCAGCCAGATTAAAGGGAAGCGCCCTTAAACATTTTGAGGCAATTAAGGAAAAAGAGCCCAAGGACATCAGTACTCTAATTGAATCTTTTAAAACAAGATTCATAGAGACAAGCATCTCCGAGAGGCTACGAACAGAGGTAGTCACATTCGATACCTCAACTAGTATCAGGGAATATGCAGACAAAATTTGTAGATCCGTGTGTTTTTACAATTAGAAAAAGGCGGAAATGACGAGACAATAAAGAAAGTACAACTACATACTTTTACCCAAGGGTTACCAAAAAAGTTATTAAGACTAATATTATTGCGGAAACCTGAAAATTTAGAGCAGGCTATAATACTAGTCGAAACAGAGGTAAAAATTGACGAAGCTATGAAAAAGTTTGACCAGATGTCAATAAATAACATGGGAGCCCAAGAAAGTATGAAATATGAAAGGGGACAAAAAAGGGTGAGCTTTGAGGAGCCGAATCGTGAACCAAAAAGGCGCGACGGAGGCCGAGGGTCGCCGTCTAGGGAGATAGCTGACAGATTCCACGACCTTGAGAGATTAGCAGCTAATAACTATAGAAAATATGGGCACCCTCCCCAACCAAATACAGATAGTTGGGGAACCAACAAGGACAAATCAAAAATATTTAGAAATAACCAGGAAACAAACAAACAATTTAAGAGAAAATTTTATTGCTATTATTGTAGCAAACCAAAACACTATGCAGCAGATTGCTGGCATAGAATACGCGAAGAAGGCCAGACGTACAAGACAAGACACCAATTCAGAACGCAGGGGGACAGAAATTTAGGAAGACAGGGAACAAATAATACTTGGCAAACACCTAATAATATTGCTGAATTTAGGCCTAGGAGGCAAACGGTTAACAATACCCAGGGTCAAAGTAGCAGCGCTGAAGAAAACTGGGATAATCCCAGAAATTTTTGGCCAAACAGTGGGCATTTAAACGGAGAAACCAGCCTGTAAGGGTCGACAGAGCTGTTTCCTTACAAAGACCCCTATATAGTTCAGAATATTGTGATACAAATGCAAATAATAATAATCTACCAATCTGCCTTGATTTAAAATTGAGTGTTTTCAAAATTTACCATGTTTACTAGATACAGGCGCATCTAAATCATTAATTCGAGAGAAAGTTTTTAATAGGTTTCCTCCTAATGTCAAAAATCGAGTAAGCAGATGCCAAAATACCCTAACATCAGTGACAGGGCACAAGCTGACAATTTTGGGAGAATGTCAACTAAAATTTAGTGCAAAAATTTAGGGGATAAAGAAATAACAGTAACAGTAATAATATGCAAGTAGCTACCATTTCCTTGTATTCTAGGAGTAGATGCCATCAGAAAATATGGTATTGTATGGGAACCCATATCCAATACAATCACAATAAACCAGGCAAATGAAAATAATAGGCAAATTTGCGTAACAACAAATAACGAAAGTGAAGATCCGAATTATAACCTAAAAATAAGTGGAAAAAATCACAATAGAAGGGGAAACGACAGCTCAAGTTCTAGCTACATTAAATGAAAAAGAAGGAAAGGTTAAAACAATGGATGCCGTGATAGGGGGACACACCATAAAAGAATACCCAATGATTTTCGTGGAAAATCAAGTTATAAAAATTGAAAATGGTATAACATACTTGAAACTATCAAATCTAAGTAATAATAAGATAAAACTGAACCAGGTAGAACTTGGATCAGTAGAAAATATTTCAAATTCGGAAATAAAATCTCTAAACAGTCCAGAATTAAGCGCAAACTTCATTAACCACGAACATTTATCCTCATTAAAACCGCAACCACAAGAAGAGTATGGAATGGTGAAAACGGATTTTTTGCAACAATTTGATTTAAAACATTTACCGGAAAACGTAAAAACTAGGGTGGAAAATATTCTTTTGGATTTTAAATGGACTTTTGTAAGACAAAAAGCGGATTACGGATTAACTCACTTAATCACGCACAAGATATCAACAAAGGGCCCTCCAATCAAAAAGTCACCGTATAAAACACCTTATCATTTAAAGCCATGGCTAGAAAGCCAAATAAAAGAAATGGAAGATCAGGGAATATTTAAAGAAAGTATTAGTGATTGGTGCTTTCCATTAGTAATAGTCAGAAAAAAGATAACACCTGGAGATTATGTATAGACTTTAGATCACTAAACGCGCCGTCACGGTTAAAGACGTGATGAAGCTACCAAGAATTGATTCGATTTTAGATTCGTTAGGGGGTTCAAAATATTACACTAGTTTTGATTTAATAGCAGGATATTGGCAAATCGCTTTAGATGCAGAAACTAAGCATAAGGCTACAGTAATCTTAGACGATGGGAGAACGTTCACATTTGAACGTATGCCGTTTGGCTTATCATTTAGTCCAAATTGTTTTAGTCGCCTAATGAATTTGGTGTTAAAAGATAACGAACCAGGAAGGAAAAAAGATACCTTGGCTTATTTAGATGATGTAATTCTGTTTAATGAAAACTTGGAAGACCACTTGGTCGGACTTAGAAAAATACTGGAAAAGTTTGAAAAAGCAGGCTTAAAATTAAAACCAGAAAAGTTAAAAATAGTAGTACCAAAATTAGTATTTCTTGGACACCTGATAAACCAAGGTACTATTTCACCAAATCCAGAAAAATTTACAGTCATAGAAAATTTACAGCCTCCTAAAGATCAAAAAAGCTGCAGATCAGTTTGTGGGTTGTTAAGCTATTTCAGACGATATATTAAAAATTATGCCACAATAGCACAACCTTTGACGAACCTTTTGAAGAAAATCAGGTAAATTCGAATGTCCAGCGGAAGCAAAACAAGCACTAAATGAAATAAAAAGGCAATTATTACTGGCACCAATGCTAAAACTACCATATTTGTCACAAGACTTCTGTTTGCAAACAGATGCTTCGGGGTACGGTATAGGGGCCATATTATTGAACATAAATTCTGAAGGAGTAGAATCAATAGTTCAATACGCCAGTGGGTCACTAACGGAAGCAGAAAAAAAAATACTCGACAGTTGAATTGTCGAATATTTTTGACAATTTTTACTTGGAAAAAAATTTATTTTACGCGTAGACCAAAAATCATTAGTTTGGCTACATACAATGCAAAATACTTCAGCCCAGCTGAAACGGTGGAAACTACGTCTGCAAGCATATTCATATACCCCAATATATATAAAGGGCCCGTACAAATATTTTACCAGACTATTTGTCCCGAAATCCAGATAAGGAAGAAAATGTGATAGCAACCATCCAGAACGAACTGGAAAGGGTAGAAATACTGTCTAATGAAAATATTTCGAAGCATCAAAATAAAGATGATTTTTGTTTAGCAATAAAATCCTTTTTATCAAGAGGAACGGAACTGCCAGAGCACTTTAAACATTTTTTAAAGGACTTAGATAATTTTGATCTGGACGAAAGTAAAAATCTTCTAGTAAGATACCATAGACCATCGCAAGAATATAGAAAAAATGACTTAAAAATTATTTCAGTAATTCCAAAATCTCTGGAAGGAGAAGTTTTACAGATGGCACATGCAACGATTGGCTGTCACATGGGAGAAGCAAAAACTATGGGGAGACTGAAGGGAAATTTTTATTTTCCAAAAATGTACTCAAAAGTAAAAGCTTTTATACAAAGCTGCCAAGAGTGCGCCTAACAAAAGTCGCGACCAAAGACCCCTAGGGCTGTATTAGGTGAATACCCCACCCCTTCAGGGGTAGGAGAAATAATGTCAATAGAGATTTGGGGATCCGGGGGAAGTTTACCATTTCCAGGAAAGGAAACAGGTGCGTACTAACCATAGTAGATTTTAATTCATATTTATACGCTTTTCCAATTAAAGATGAAAAGACAAAAACCATTGCGAAAGTTTTTGGTCAATCGCCTATTTCTGGAACACGGGATTTTTCCTAGAGTTTCACTTAGCGATAATGGGCCATGTTTTAGAGCCAAATTATTAGACGAAATTACAGAATATCTTGGGGTTAGACGATGGTTTACCTCGTCTTACATGGCCGCAGCTATTGGGAAGGTTGAACGTAATAATAGGGAATTAGCTTACATGCTGGGAATACATGCAAGAGAGGAAAATGAAAATTGGGGATGAACATTTACCATTTGTAGTCTTTGCAATAAATATGGCTTTTTCACGTACCTTAAAAGAAACGCCATTTTTTTCAACATATAAGAGATCCCAGAATTTGTTTAGATGAAATACAAAATGACAGAATATATTACAACCTAGACCAATATAAGCAAGAGATGGTGATGCAAATGAAAAAATCTATGGAACAAGTTAAAGACAATCTGGAATTTGCGAAAACAGAACAAAAAGAAAAATATGACAGAACAAGCAAAAATAAAAACGAGTTACTGTTTAGGAGATTTGGTTTATGTTTACAAAACAAATCTGGAAATAACAAAAAAAGTTAAAAACCGAAATGGGATGGACCCTACAGGATTACAAAAAATTCTACCAAATAACTTAACATATGTTCTAAAACATCAGCATAAGGAAAAGGAAGAAGTAATACACCATAATAGAATGAAAAAGGGATATTTTTCAAAACCGTGGAAAACAGAGCCTATACTGTCAGAAGAAGAAATAGAGGACACAATCTCACCAGTATATATCAGAAGACCATATGAATTTTATGATCTTTTTAACGACCACAACAGTTGGGAGAAGTGGAAGGAATATTTAGCCCAGTCTTGGCTACAAAACTTTCCACAACAAACAAGAAAAAAAAGGAAAAGTTCAATGTTCATCGGATACTAGCGATGAAAGTGACAGAGAAGAGCCTCAAACGCAACCTACTGGTTTAAGACATAATAAACCAGAGGTTAAATCCAAAGAGGAAGAAAAATTGGAAGAAAAACCACAGAATTATCTGATTTTCATACATTAGATTCACCTACAGTCTTAACGCAAAAATGGCTTTTGGAACAAACGCCATCTACCAGACTTGAGCTAACAGAATGTGACACTGAAAATTCTTCTACAGAAACCGATGTAACTAAACCTGGGCCATCGTCAAGAAAAACCTTCTTTGAGAGAAAAATTATGGAGAACAGTAAAGAAACCAAAGGGGCAGCAAGAAGTTCCTTTGTCAGCAGCACAAGTCGCTAAAACACTTATGAAAAAGGCCAAACATCAAGAGAAACAAAGATTAAATATATTTGACGAGGCAACAAAACAGCACTCGGACTCAGAGCCTTGTAAACCACACTATAGAGACCACGGAAAAACTTGCCAATATTATAAAGAAGAAAAGCAAAAATTTGGGGTTCAAAACTCGGACCAGGAAACGGAGAAAGGCAGAACAAGCACATCCCCCAGCAGATTAATATTTGAATAAAAAAACAGTAATAACAAAAAAAAAATTATTAATAAAAATCAAACGAATATAAAGGCCACTAAAGAAATATCTATATTTTCTTTTTTAATCGGTATATAGATAACATCAAGTTTTCCTTCAAATATATATCGCCAGTAAAAATTATGGCCGTCACATTCTAACGTTAAATTATAGCTTCGATCTGAAGTGACATCATAGGTTCCTGCAAAAAAAAATTTGTTTCCGATACGAGATAAGACTTCGCGAGCGGTATAATGTCAAGACTTGTCAAAACAAATTAGGCTTCGCTTTATAAAAAAAAGGAAATAAGTAAGGCCACGTAACTTTTAAATGGGTGTAGTGAACCTAATTAAATTATACATATTTAGAATCAGCATTAAAAGGCAATTCTTTTGATATGTATATTGAATAAATTTTTCGGGGGGGATATAACTTAAAAAAAATCTGTTTTTTTAAGAATTTTAAAAAATAATAATAGGAAAATACAGCCAGGGTTTACATTAAGTGCCGGCTATGTGTACAAGCTGGTTATAATCTTGTTATAAATAGTAAAAGATATAGTAAATTAAACACTTACCAATAAGGAAGATATGTATAAACAAGAAGCCGTAGATAAAATGGGTCACAATTTAAAAAAGTATAGCACAGCGTAAAGCAAAGTTTTTTCTCGGGTATAATTAATTTCACATATTAAATAAATTCACAACAAACCATTAACATGAATAACAGGGCGAGGACAATTGCAGTGAAAAACACCAATGACAGAACTGCATTTGAAAACAAAAAAAAATGCTAAGAGTCTTGTCATTGGGGGGGATCCACCAAGCTAACCAAATATAGATCAGAAATAAAGTCAAACTTTGGAGGAGGTATGGGCTGAGTGCTTGGCAGCGTTGTTTGCACCATGGGAGATGACATGATGCACTAACTCTGCTAGGCACTAAACACATAAACTCGTAGAACAAGGTAATAGTCAAAATATCACGAAAGGGACAAATTACACTCAATGACTGTATAAAACTAAGGCGCAAATTAAACTGAGGAAAAATTCCAGACACGAATAATATAAAAAAAATTATAGGGAAACCGCAAAAAGATAACCCCTATCTCTAAGCAACTTTTGGCAAGACATAGGCACTAATTTTGGTAAAAATACCACAGACAGAAATATACGTCTGCGATGAAAACCACACAATTTTGTGGGAATCAGGATATCGAAAAATGTACATTTTTATGAATAAAGAATAATTAACAATTGCGAGGCAAAACTTAAAAAAAAAAAAAAAAAAAAAAGTTCAAAAATCAGCGGGAAAAAAATCATGAATAAATAAATTTATTTATACGTGAATATATAAAATTCTAGGGCATGACGCATGTATTCTCAACACCAATAAGCGACAAAGAGGGTTTAAACAAATTCATTAAAGCCAGTAAGCACCACCCCGTAGTGACAGAAGACTTTTCAAAAGAATGTATGTTAACCGTTTTAATACGAATCCTCTCAGAGGTAGGAAAATATCCTAACATCAGCTTTTTTGCAAAAGTTAAAAAAGGTGGTAAAAAGCAACACAAAAATAACGAAAGAAAACAAAAGAATTGTCACAAGTCTTAAAAGAACAAGGAAATTCAAAGAAACTGATAGAGACGTTTCTAAAAAGTGATATAAAATGGATACTCAGGCTTTCAAATCACTCCTGTGAGGTGATAGACAGTCTGGACCCGTTAAGGAAAACAGTATACAAAGACAACGAAAAAATAGTAACCAATGAATTGTCAGGGCTACGAACTTATTTTCCAAATTTTTGTTTAGAACCCCTAATATGCTGGAGAGCCCTATAAAGTGTAAGACAGCATATTGCCAAAAAAAAAACCTTTATAAGAATACGGAGGGACATAGGGTAATAGCAATTTCTTCTTGTAGACAATGTGGAAGTTTTACTGGTGGGCTGTTTTATCGATATTATTCTTTGGAGAAAGTGCTAAGATGACAAAAACAAAATTAGAGGGCGAGAAAGTACAAGTAGTTGACGGAGGAATTATAATGCAAATACGCCAGGTGAGAATTGTAGAAGATTACTGGCAACTCCTATTTGAAATAGATTTAGAACATTTACAAAAAATGCTAGATACCCTAAGATTAAAAAAGGACTCTTATCAAAGATAATCGAAACTTTTTGTTGAAAACTAGTAACCGAGAAGAAAAAATAATTTCGCGAAAAACCAGATATGAAAGAATTGCAAATATATCCCATAGCTTCGAGCAATCGGTGCTTGCAAAATTGTACGCAATAAACAGACACGTAGAAGCAATAATGAATGTGACGAAACACCGCACAAATGTTAATGTTCAACCACTAATAGAAGAACAAAATAAAACGAATATAGCTTTCGAAGATATACAAAAATATTATTTGGAAATAATACATGCCAATATTTCCGGAGGAAGAAAAGACAAAAATTTCGAGCAAAACATATTTTCATATCGAAAAAGACAAAAAATTGTTATGGCTAGCTCAGAATGAAAAAATCTCTAGTTTAAATTTGACTCTAGGGGAAATTTATAATATATTTAATAGAATAGAGAATTATTGATTAATGGAAGTAAAGAAGATAAAGCCGATATATATGGAGAATATTTAGCCGCAAGCATGTTAGAGCTAATGACACATCTACAAATTTTAAGTGATTATACAATAGAAGTTCAGAGAGCATTAGGGTTATTACAGTTAGGACAAATTCCGAAACTTCTGTTGCCTCCAAAGGAATTAAAAGAGATCTTGCAAAACATACAGTATTTTGTATTAAAGGAAGGATACTATGAATTACCTTCGGGGTTAGACCCAATAGGCCCTTTAAGCTGGTATGCTAAGCTTTTAAAAGCGTCTTATTTTATATTAGGGGGGAAACCTCCGAATAAACGTAAAAATACCCCTAGTTCAGAAAAAGAGCGTATTTACCATGTATCAAACTTTTCCATGGCAACAGGGGGCCTACAGGGAGTAGTAATCACCATGACATCAACTTCAGCGTACGTATTAGTAGAAAACAACGAGAAAGAATAATTTCTCTAGAAAAAATTTGGATCATGGACGTTTGGAAAATGGTATTTTTAAACTAGATCTGACCAAAAAGGACTAAAAAGAACACACAAAATGGAAAATAGTTTAAATTGCTGGGAAAACATAATTTTAGAAAATCGACAAGGCATTTAAAAAACATGCCATTGGGAAGTTTCTAAACCTTCAGAAGCAACTGAAGGAATTATAAAAGTAAGCGCATCAGAAGTATTGGTTTCAAATAATGTTACGTTAGATGGAACTTGTGTTCAAGACAGAGAAATACCAAATTTTCCACTAATTATATCGACAATGTCAGAATGTAATCTATGGCACAAAGATACAAATTTCATACTTAAAAGAGAAAATAGACTAAGATCAGAAGAAACACTAATAAGTTAATTCCATTAAAAAATTAAAACAATTTTACCAGGCAAATTAGAAATTTTTTTCAAAGAAGGTAGTAAACATCTAGTAGAAATTTGGAAAAAGAATTTTAAAGAACCTATTAGTTGGGCCCAAAATGCTGAAAGATATAAAACAAGAGCAAGAAATAGCCCTTAGTCAAACGGAAGTTACACTGAGAGTAATAAGGGAAGAAAGCATTCAATTTAATGAATTATTTTTAGTAGGGTGCATAATGGGCACACAGTATGTGTAAGTCTATTTACACTTATAACAGTTTGGATTATTTATCAAAAGAGTAAAAATACAAAATGTCAGAGAGGAAGTAACCCGAATTACAAGAATTAACGATAACGCCAAGGCAATTGCAAATGATCCAAGAATATGCAGAATACGCAGGAATTACGCGTTAATTTTCAACACGTTCAAAATTTTTTGTTTTTAGTGTTTATATATGATTAACATATGGAATATTTATTACAGATGAGAAATTGGACAATAATTTGCGTTTTTAAGCTTCTCCAGCTTATTGCGGCCGAATTTAGGGTTATAAAAGGAGTATCGTTCCGCAGAATGAATACAATCAAACCCCTGGAAGGCTACTGGCAAAATCGCGATTAGGTTTGATGCTTCAGCCTTACATACCCTCCAGAGCCAAGTAACGATACTACAAGAAGTAACGATACTTGCAAATAATCTGGAAATGACAAGAAGAGAATTAGAAAAAACTTTTAACCCGCCTCCTTTCACACCCCCGCAGGTAATAGAAAAAGAAATAAAAGTATCATTATTTCAAACGCAGGCAACTTTGTTGTTCAAAGTACTGAACAGCCAAATCAATGGGGTTCTAGAAGATATAAAAAGAATGATAATTACGCTCCAAAACCAAAAACAAAAACGAACCAGACAAAAACATTGGCCAGAAAGAAAAGAAGCTTAATCGGTATTGTAGGGGAAATCTCAGAATATATATTCGGTACGGTATCTGAGACTACGTGGAAGGAAGCAGAAAAACGAATAGGGAAAGTCGAAAGCTAACACATCAAAATCTTCTACACTTCGTAGGACAAACAACTAACAATCTTAAAACACCACGAAACAAAGATATCCAAAATTGAAGAAAAAGTTAATCAACAATCAATACGCTTTCCATTTTTAAAAGGAGATAACCAATGCAGTATTCATAACTCCAAACGAATAATAGGAAACCAAAGTGAAATAATAGAAGATATAAATCTTCAGATGGCTCTACAGTTTATTATCTAGTGCCATCATGGAAATATCTCATGAATTTAATCAATTGGAGTTAGAGTTTTCTAACCCTTTTGACAAAAAATTTACCAGCACGACTCCTAAACCCGGGTAAATTAATAAAAGTACTCAAAACCATAGAGAGTCATTTACCTTATCAATTGAGATTAGGACTAGAAACCAAATTTCGAGAATATTATATACTTTTATAGCATGGCGGAAAACTATTTGCAAATTAAGCAAGGGGAGTTATGGATATTTTTAAAGGTACCCCTAGTTAAAAATGAAGAATACGCACTGTTCCAAATAGATACTTTTCCCTACAAGATTGACGAACACCACAAGCTGGATTAAGATAAATAATTTGCCCCCATATATAGCCATTTCCAACTTAAAATATAGGATACCAGAGCAACAGGAAATAATCAAATGTCAAAACGATAAACTTCCCTTTTGCAACTTAGGAACTATATCGCATCTACGCGCAAGGAAAAATCTGTGCTATTAAACTTTGGGAGGAGGTGGATCACTCAAATCTTCCTACCAAAAGAATGTGATGTTGATATAGTAAGCGCAATTAATCTGGAACTATGGAAAAAAATTAGTGAAAATATAACTTCATATTCAGCGTTCCACAACCCTATATGGCGCAGTTGAGATGCAAAAAATTCTTCTTGGTTGAAGAATACAAGAGATATACGAATAGAAGGGATGGGGCTAATTAATATTCCCCCATCCTGTCGTTTAACGACAAGAGAGACAATTATATCATCTCCAATGGTGGAAATTACGGAGATAAATATGGACAAATGGGGTGTAAAACCGATACCCAACATAAATCTTTTTAAAGCAACAAATGGGGAAACAAGATAATGAAAAAATTAAGAAAGTACAAAAAGATGTTAAAGAAATTAAATGATTTCTCCATACCGGAAAAAATTAAGGGAGAAACACCCAGATTTTCTGACAACCCTGGAAGATCTAAATAAAAATCTGGACATAAATTATCCCATTTTCCAAACAGAAATAGAAAGAACCACTTACTATAAAGGTTTATTAGCCTATACTTGGGGGTATTTCATAACTACTATCGTGGTTCTGGGGTTGTTTATATGGGGTCTTAAATTTTGGTATAATATGAAACATCAAACCCTCGGGGGGAAGGATATAAGAAACCCTGTCTGCGCAAAACCATAATCTATCGTTAAAAAAAAAAAAAAAAAAAAAAAAAAAAAAAAAAAAAAAAAAAAAAAAAAAAAAAAAAAAAAAAAAAAACTTATCTACAACCGCAGACAATTCGATTGGCACTATGATTTCATGAATATGAAAGTAAAAGAGAAATCTATGATTGATATTGAAGAGATTTTATAACTGTGTCAGCAATAATACATGTTTGACTAATGTAAATAAATTCGCAATTCGAGTGTGTTTACGGAAAAAAAAAAAAAAAGAGTTATACCACTTTTTAAGTTGCTTTGCGAAAAATCGACGTTAAAAAAAAAAAAAAAAAATGCTTGATGCTTTAAAGTATTTTTGTTACTTAACATAATTGTGTAAGTTATTACACAATGCTTATATATATCTATATACTATGTTTTTTTATCAACTTTAAGTTTTAACTAGTGATTTAATGTTTATGTAAATGTTTGACCTTGAGTCAACGTATTAAAAATTTTTATTGTGAAATAATCAGTTTAGTATTAAATTAAGAATAATCAAGCAAGAAACGTAATGTTTCGATTTAAGCGGGTTATTATTTTTTTGAGTAATTAAAAAAGTGGAGAAAGTAATTAAAAGTAATTAACTTTCGAATGCATTGATATATACGAAAATTAAGTGTTTCATTCTGCTATATATGTAAAAATATATGCTTTATATGTATACTAATGTGGATATATATTTTAGATACAGCATTAGCTATTTTTTTTTTGGAAATCAAATTTTTGTGCGTAGCATCTTTTCGGATCCATTTTTCCTTCAATCATATTTTGACACATTTTTGGAAAGAAACAATTTTGAAGACACTTCAAATATATCCTGATACTATCATCTCATACTCGATCAACTGATATTTTGGAAACTATAGCAGTAGTAATACAGACTTTACTACAAGTTCGTCAGAAAGTGAGATAAAATCAGAACTTAATTTAGGCCTAGAAAATGTGCTACATAGCCTAATGGCTTATGTTATTGAAATATGTGAAAATGCTTTGTGCTGGAAAAATATGTGAAAATTTAAAAATCAAAATGTTATGTGTAATTTACCCAAGGCATTTCTAAAACGAAATATAAAGGGAAATATCAACCACACGGTAATATCAACCACGAAATATCAACCACATCACACAGATAAATTAAATTATTAATGGGAATTAAATTTAAACAAAAAAAAAAAAAAAAAAATTTCATAAAACTTTTCTAATATAAATCTAATTTAAGCAAAACCACTAATATTATGTTTAAGCCGCTTGGGTCAAGTAAAACAGAAGATGCATATGAAGAGGGAAAAAGAGTAATTGCCAGTCATAGAGACAGAGAAAGAGAAACAAGGATGAATTTCGAATTGAAATCCTTCGACAAAAAAAGAAACATGGCCAATTTTGGACCAGAAACATAACCCTAAGGAAACCCATTGAGGGTAGATGCACATAATGACCCAAAGATGGCAGCATAATAGCTGTAAACGAAATTAAGTCGTTTTAAAAGTAAAATATTGAGAATTGGGACAATTCTTCTTTAAATGGGGAGTATTGTGGTAAAGCTTTCTAATTTAGTTAATTATTAATTGAGTAAAAATATATTAAGACGCAAAAACAAAGTTTCAAAATACCACTTTTTTAAGATAAAGATACAAATCGTGGAATGTGTGGGCTTGGAGGGAACATGCTCAATAACCAATTTCCTGGCTAAATGCGTGAATGTACCAGAAGGACGTGGTTAGTTTTCCAAATATGTACCCCGATTTTTGAGACTGAAGAGAGACTTTTTGACTTGCAGGGCGAACCTCTGCCCGTTTGTTTTCTCATTAGAAATACCTTGGGATCTTGTCGGATCATTGTAAGTGTCTGTATCTTATTATATATCATTGTAATTTTGAGACTTGTGGTCTACTTGGGACAGCCGGTCCCAGTAGGGAGTATATATCTGATTATTATTATATGTTAAATGAATAAAAGTATTGTATTTTAGACAACCTCTCTACAATCTACCTTTAGCCCTCGAACATACCCAGTCGGTACGCCTCATTAGTTCGGTCATAGCCTAAGGCACGCTACCAAAGTTTAACTACCTTAGGGCCAGAGTTTTATCTCCCCTATAAAGGGAGAATAAAGACATCTACGATTACACCCCCAAATACTATAGAATAACACTTCACAACACTAAGCCTGTTTTTTGGGCGGGTTTTTGCTTGTCTCAGTGTCTGTCTTTGTCTGTTTACATGTCTGAATTTATGTGTTTTTTATGCGTATTTGTCTCACTCACTTTCTGTGCCTGTGTGTCTGTCTTTTTTTGTTTGTCCCAGTGCCTATCTTTGTCGGTTTGTATGTCTGAATCTATGTATTTGTATGTGCTTTTGTCTCTCTCACTCTCTTTGCCTGTGTTTTTGAGCGGGGGTGTTTACATGTCCCAGTGCCTATCATTGTCAGTTTGCCTGTCTGATTTTATGTGTTTGTATGCATTTTGTCTCTCTAAATCTCAGTACCTTTGTGTTTGTGGATGTTTGCTTGTCCCAGTATCTGTCATTTTTCGGTTTGTATGTCTGAATATATGTATTTGAATGTGTTTTTGAATCTCTCACTCTCTTTGCCTTCATATCTGGGCAGGTGTTTGCTTGTCACAGTGCCCGTCTTTGTCTGTTTGTATTTCTAAATCTATATATTTGTATGTGTTTTTGTCTCTCTCACTCTCTAAGCATGTGTATCTACTTGTCCCAGTATTTGTCTTTATTGGTTCGTATGTTTCTGCGTTTGTATGCCTTTTTCGTCTCTCTCTTTCTCTAAGCCTGTGTATCTGGGCGGGTGTTTTCTTGTTCCAGTGTCTGTTTGTATGTCTGAATCTATGTATTTGTATGTATTTTTGTGTCTCTCACTCTTTAAACCTATGTGTCTGGGCGGGTTTTTGCTTGACCCAGTGTCTGTCTCTGTTTATTTGTATGTCTGAAATTATGTATTTATATGTGTTTTGTCTCTCTCACCCCTTAAGCCTGTGTGTCTGAGCCGGTGTTTGCTTCTCCCATTGTCTGTCTTTGTCGGTTTGTATTTCTGAATCTATGTATTTGTATGTGTTTTTGTCTCTCTCGCTTTCTTTGCCCTTGTGTCTGGGTGGGTGTGTTTGTATGTCCCCCAGTGCCTGTATTTCTCGGTTTTACAAGTCTGAGTTTATTTGTTTTTATGCGTTTTTGTGTTTCTTATTCTCTGTGCCTGTGTGTCTGGGGGTGGGTGTTTGCTTGTCCCAGTGTCTTTTCTTTGTCTGTTTGCATGTCTGAATTGTGTATTTGTATGTTGTTTTGTCTCTCTTCACCGTCTTTGCCTGTGTGTCTGGGAAGGTGTTTGCTTATCCCAGTGCCTGTCTTTGTCTGTTTGTATGTCTCAATGTATATATTTGTATGTGTTTTTGTCCTCTATCACTCTCTCTGCCTGTGTGTCTGGGTGGGTGTTCTCTTGTCCCAGTGCCTGTCTTTGTAGGTTTGCATGTCTGATTTATGCGTTTGTTTTGTGTTTTTGTCTCTCTTACTCTCTAACCCTGTGTGTCTGGGCAGATCTTTGCTTTTCCAATGTGACTGGCTTTGTCGGTTTGTATGTCTAAATATATGCATTTGTATGTGTTTTTTGTTTCTCTCACTCTCTTTGCCTGTGTGTCAGGACGGGTGTTTTCTTGTCCCAGTGCCTGTCTTCGTAGGTTTGCACGTCTGAATCTCCAGTTCCCCCTTCATAGAAAATGTCTCTTCCCCGTGAAAACATCCTCCAAGGAAAGATCCTTCCACGTAACCCCCTCCCCCAATCCCCACCAGGAACAATCCCTCCTGAAATAGTCTGTACACTTCCAAATAACCAATACTATATGCAAACAATGAGCATAGTTCATAACTTGCAGCCCTTGTCCCTGGGACTGTGGGGGATTAAGTCATCCTCAAAGACATAGTTATTAGATTTGTTTTTACTATGCCGAACCAAATTTTTATCTCAAAATGTTGATCGGCTGACTTTGGGAAAAAAAGAGCGTGAGAGGGGGCCAAGTTGACCGCTAATTTTTTTTGACTATTTAAAAAGGGCACTAGAACTATGAATTTCCGTTTTAACGAGTCCTCTCAAGATATTCCAGGACCATTGGATCAATACGACAACCCTTGGGAAAAACAAACAAAAAAACAAACAAATAAACAATCATCCGTGATCTTTTTTCTGGCAAAAAAAGCAAAATTCCACATTTTTGCTAATAGGAGCTGGAAACCTCTACATAAGGGTTTTCTAATACGATGAATCTGTTGGTTTGATTTTCATTAAGATTCTATCACTTTTAAGGGGTGTTTTCGAAAATAAGACAAATGCTTTCAGGCTCGTAAACTTTTGATGAGTAAGACTAAACTTGATGAAACTTAAATATTTGAAATCAGCATAAAAGTTGGATTCTTTCGATGTATCTATTGGCATCAAAATTCCGTGTTTTAGTGTTTTGGTTACTACTGAGCCGGGCTGTTCCTTACTTACAGTTCGTTACCACGAACTGTTTTATTAATTTCAAGTACATAAGTTTATAAGTGATTTTATTACAAAGGTAAGAGTCTTATAACTTTTTTGAACTTGGAAAGAAAGTTTATACGAAAATATATTAGGATCCCGAAAACCTTCCCTGTTTTGTAATAACCCTGGAACATTGTGGCTTCGTAAATTTTATGACCGCCAAACTGCTTTTAGGATTCCCGTGTAGACCTAACAAAACGTGACTCCACTTAAATTTCATTCTTCGAAATGCCAGTTATCGGGCAATTAGACTTGAATAGACTCCTGGTTGTTTCGGAGATAACAAGGGTAAGGGTAAATTTTATGAAACGACAGTAATAGTGTAGCTTGTTTCTTAAAAATTTGTAGCTCTTTTTAAATTTGAAAAAGTTGTAGCCTTTCTCGTAATTTTTTGTTTAGTTTTTTTCTTGGATTTGTTTTTGTTTTTTGTTGTTTTTTTAGTGAAAAAAGTTGATGAAATTCTAATTTACGCATCTGATCAAACAGTTCGTGGTAAAGAACTGTAAGTAAGGAGCGACCCGGCTCAATGGTAACCGAAACTCTAGAAAATTGGTTTTTGATACCAATAGATACATCAAAAGAATCAGATTTCAATGCTGATTTCAAATATATAACTTTCATCAAGTTTAGTGCTACCTATCAAAAGTTACGCGCCTGAGAAAATTTGGCTGATTTTCAAAAAAAGAAAAGGGAGAAAGACCCCCTAAAAGTTATAGAACCTTAATGAAAATCCCACCATCATATTCCGCGTATCAGAGAACCCTACTGTAGAGGTTTCAAGCTCCTATCTACAAAAATGTGGAATTTTGCATTTTTTGCCAGAAGAAAGATCACGGATGCGTGTTTATTTGTTTTTTTGTTTTTTTTGTTTGTTTTTTTTTCCCCAGGGGTGATCGTATTGACCCAGTGGTCCTAGAATATCGTGAGAGGGCTCATTGGAACGGAAATTAAAAGTTCTAGTGCCCTTTTTAAGTGACCAAAAAAAATGGAGGGCAACTAGGCCCCCTCCCACGCTTATTTTTTTCCCAAAGTCACCTGATCAAAATTTTGAAATAGCCATTTTGTTCAGCATGGTCGAAAATAAGATAAATATGTCTTTTAGGATGACTTAATCCCCCGAAGTCCCCAGGGGGAGGGCTAAAAGTTATGAACTTTACCCAATGTTAACATATAGTATTGGTTATTGGGGAGTATACAGAAGTTTTCAGGAGGTTTTTTTTTTCTGGTAGTGGGAGGGATGGGTGGGTCGGGGGTTATGTTGGAAGATCTGTCCATGAAGGAAGTTTTCATGGGGGAAGGGAAATTGCCATGAAGGGGGCGCCGGACTTGCCAGCATTATTTATTGGTTATTGGGAAGTATACAGACATTTTCAGGAAGGATTTTTTTCTGGAGGGGGGGGGGCTAGAGGAGGGGGTTACTCTGGAGAATCTTTCCGTGGAGGATGTTTCTTTTGGGGTAAGGGACATTTCTATGAAGGGGGCGCCGGATTTCCAAGCATTATTTAAAAAAACGATCAGAAATTAAATAAAAAAAAAATCAAGTTTTTTCAACTGAAAGTAAGAAGGAACATAAGAACCTAAAACGAACAGAAATTATAACGTATGTGAGGGGGTTCTCCCCCAAGTCAATACCTCGCTCTTTACGCTACAGTTTTTTTTTTTAGTGCTTTCAAAAGAGCTATCTATTCTAATTAAACGGCCTTTGTGATTCAGGGGTTTGTGAATCAAATTTTGTTTTAACTTTTAACGTAAAGAGCGTGGTATTGACTAAGGGGAGAACCCCCTCATATACGTAATAACATATACGTAATAAAAAAAACAAAAAAAAAAACAAGCGATACGGCTCAATAGTAATCGAAACTTTTAAAAACGGAATTTTGATGTCAATAAATGTATCAAAAGAATGTGTTTATAATGCTGATTCTAAATATATAAATTTTATTAAGTTTAGTATTACTCATCAAAGGCTATGAGCCTGAAAATTTACTCGATTTTTTAAAGAGGGGGAAACATCCCCTACAAGTGAAAGAATTTTAATGAAAATCACACCGTCAGATTCAGCGTATCAGAAAACCCTATTACATAGGTTTAAAGCTCATATCTGCAAAAATCTGCAACTTTGTATATTTTGCCAGAAGAAAAATATACGAATATAGAAGTTAGTTACGTAAGTTAATTTGTAAAGACATCCATTTAGCAAAAGAAAAGTAAAATTTTCATGCAAATTTTGTTTACTTATTCAATGAAGGTTAGCCAAAATAAAAGCTGCATTAACTAAAAAACGATCAGAAATTAAATAAAAAAAAAAAACAAGTTTTTTAAACTGAAAGTAAGGAGCGACATTAAAACTTAAAACGAACAGAAATTATTCCGTATATGAAAGGGGCTGTCCCCTCCTCAACGCCTCGCTCTTTACGCTAAAGTTTGACTCTGTCTCACAACTTTATTTTTAAAACAATAAAAAACTTTAGCGTAAAGAGCGAGGCGTTGAGGAGGGGACAGCCCCTTTCATATACGGAATAATTTCTGTTCGTTTTAAGTTTTAATGTCACTCCTTACTTTCAGTTTAAAAAACTTGTTTTTTTTTATTTAATTAAGTATAGGGAACGTGCATGTGTCCTCAGCAGCCAAAACGTTACAGGTATTGTGCCTTTTTCGTCTCTTTTTTCTTTACGTTCTTCGTAGATAACAAAAATGATGGTAGATGACAAAAATGAATCTGGTACATCATATTAAAATTTATGGACATTTACGACAAATTGTATAAAGATGTTGAGGTATTGGAGGCAACCTCCCAGTGCGTACATCATCATGGTACATCATATTAAAATTTATGGACATTTACGACAAATTGTATAAAGATGTTGAGGTATTGGAGGCAACCTCCCAGTGCGTGCCCAGCTTTACTTGTCGTTTTATACGGGTAAGGATTTTGAACTTCATGTATAATTCTCAAAATTTCAAGTTTGCAAAATAGAATTAAAGCTTCAAGAAGCTTTACAGGAAAACAGAGTGAAGAATTACTCTTTACAAGTGACGAAGAGGAAAAAATATCTATTTTCAGTCAGTCTGAAGATCAGTCAGTCGGATTTAATCGTAGGAAATCTGGAGGATTTAGAAAACAGCACAGTCAGAAGAAAAGATTATGTAAGAAAGGCGTTCTGAACGGATTTCAATGTTTTGCTTTGACCAGAAGCTTACTATGGTCTTATGCGTCCTAAAACGAAACAAAATGGTTGTTCTATTGTGTATGAAGCACAAGAGACCTTCTTCGGCCAACTGAAGCTGAAAACCGGGAGTCATCGAGCACTACAAACTGAATAAAGTTTTTTTGTTACCTTCGACCAAATGTGTAGCTACCTTTCCTGTTCGAGGAAACTACAAGGTGGCCCTTATGTGTAATTTATGAGCTCCTAAACATCCTTTCTATTAAGTCTTATATGGTATACAGCTTCAACGGTCGAAAGATTGGGTAGAAGCCTCCTATTAGAAAATGCTATATGAAGGAACTTTACCGATAGATAGTGTAGCCTCACGTATAGTAAAGGCTCTTAGGTAAAACGTTGAGCCACTCATTCCGAGAACACATCGAAGATGTCAAAGGATTTGCTATTCCTTCTGGAAGCCCAATATCTTAGGACCGAAAACAAAAAATCTGCTGACTCTGTCCCTCAAAACTCCGCAGGATGACGACCAGCTTCTGTACCAAGAGAAGTGGGGCCATCAGTGCAGAACATCAAACGAATATGTGCATGCCTTGTGGCAACAAGTATTAATTTTGACAATTTCTTCCATTTTGTATTTTTTCATATGTAGTCGATGCACTGTTAAAAAAAACTATTTGATACCTCTTCTCCTCAATTTTTTGCAGGCATTCAAAGTTCGAGTAGTAAAATTTACGAAGCAACAGTATTAATTCAGCTTTTAAGAAGTGACAGTATTCCAGGGTTAAAAAAATTATGCTAATACCACAATCAAGGCCCAAGGGCTAATTGATAATCTTCAGGTGGTGGCCGGCATTTACCCCCCCCCCCCCCCCCCCCGGCGAATACCCTCCCCCCTCCACGGAAAATACCCCCCCCCCCCCGCGGAAAATACCTTCCGAAAAATATCCCCCGGAAAATGCCCCCACGGAAAAATCCCCACCCCCCAAAAAAAATGCGGAAAACACTCCCCCCCCGGAAAATACCCCCCTCCCCCCGCAGAAAATCCCCCCCCCCCCGAAAAATACCCCCAGGAAAATAAGGATTTCCAAATTTGAGAATTTTATTTGAGTTTTTTTTTCCGTAGGGGGAAGGAATTTTGGTTCTTGTGTACTACGCGCCACTCACTCATGTTTACGCTGTGTAAAATTCGAGAACACAACGGTTTTTTTTTTGTTAGTTTCTTCATTAGTTTAGGAATAAATTTGCGCTATAGATTTGCAGATTAGGGGGGAGGGGCAAGCATAGTGGGTCTGCATGCAAAATGTGTTTGGTGCTATTATTCTTCATATTCGATAGATAGACAAATACATGTATTTTAGAGCCAAATATACGGCCATGATCACTATTGAACCCGGTATTCCCCCCGTGGGGGTATTCGCCGGGGGGGGGCTAAACACCTAGAACCATCTTCATGTAAACATGAGTATTTCTGCATAATTGACGAACTCTATGCCACCTTCTTTACTATACTCCTTAAAGCTACAATCTCTACAACTGCTTGAATCGAACCAATTATCCAAGAGCATGGTAAGCTCTTTTGGATGGAGCTTTTTGTTATGAATATGAGTGATTGGTAACAAGACTTCTCCCTTGCCTTTTTGGCCCAAGAGCCAAATCTGAAAAACCCTGATGTGATACTGAAAGTCAAAATAGTATTTTGACGAGAAGCATAAAATGTGAGAAAAAACATGTTTCTGGAACTAAAGTCTTTTAATTTTTCTCAGTATAATATTAAAAACCAACAAAAACAAAAAAAAAACAAATAATTTCGGATGAAATCTAAAGTAATGTTAAATCTTGACCAATGCTAAACTAAGTGCAATAAATATAGCCAGTTGGTAATTCCAAGTATTTATTTACCGATTCCCTTTCAAAGCCCTTCTACTAAAAATCTTATTATTTGAAACACAAGCGAATAACTATACCTTTACATTCTACAGGCAGGTTGAAAAGCAGCGTTGCCACCCCTTTTAAAAATTTTACTAGATCTTGTAAAAAGCATACCCACCTTGTAAATCTAGTAAAATGGGGGTCAGATCTAGTAAAATCGAACAAATCTAGTAAATTTTTGCCAAAATCTAGTACATATTTTTGCCCTCTCATCTGAAAGCATTTTGTTGGGAAAACGTACCGGAGGTGGTTGACTGTTGTCTCACTCTTCCTATGACATTTATTCTGCGGTCCAAAACACGACAAAAACTGCTCAAGTCCTTTGGCATGAAATTCAAAACTTTTGAAATCTCTTGAAAGATCTGGGCTTATCGAATCTGAATTTTTTATCTTAAAACTACGGTAGTTAGGTGATTAGTCATAAAAAGGTATGTTGAGCAAAGGCTTCATGTTTGCTGGCTGAATGCCTATTAAATTTTTTGGAGTGACACCTTTGTGCTTATCCTTCTCTTAAGTCTCCTCTAGTTGTGTTTCCTTGTAATGCTCACTGCTGCTGCATCTCATTTAGAGCTTGCACCTTTGAGTTTTTGCCACTGCTAACACTGATGGTTACAGGTGCAGGTTAGCTACCCCTGATAAAAACTGTAAATTTGAAATGTATGACCATAATGACTTGACTTACTTGACTTAATGCTCCTGCTGGTGGTCCAGCGTAGAGACACAAGTGACTCTTCGCCTCCATTCGGAACGGTCTTGTGCAAGCGTGACTGCTTCTTGTATATCAGTGTCGACCATTGAGAGGTACTGGGTGAGGCTGTCCCTCCATCTGAACCGGGGCCTTCCGCGGGGGCGCTTCCAGCCATGCGCAGGGGGATCAAAATTGAAGAGAGTGCTGGCGAATGTTTCTGCTGGCATGCGGACCAAATGGCCGAACCACCGTAGGGTTCGTGCAGCGACCTGACGAGAGTTGGGGGTCTGATCTGTTAGTGCCAGCAATCGGGTGTTCGAGACGAAGTCGTCCCATCTGATCCCTTCAATACGTCTCAGGAACTTTGTTTGGGCCACGTCTATGGCATCACGAGCAGAAGCAGCAGCCGGCCAGGTCTCAGCACCGTAGAGGAGGACTTGGGTTACGGTCGTGTTGTAGATCCGCATTTTTGTTTTTCGGCTGATGTTGGGCTTTGACCACACTGAACGGCATAATCTTGCCATAATTGATGCGGCTTTTCCGGTGCGCGACTGAACTTCAGTTTCGACTGAGCCGATTTCCGTGATGACAGATCCAAGGTAGGTGAAAGACTTGACAACCTCGACGGTGTGCCCTGACACGTTGAATGCGTGTGAGTTGGCGGTGTTACCTGTGGAGTCAACGATCATTATTTTTGTTTCTGCCAGTTAACATCTAGTCCCACTTTCAGGGCTTCTTCCGACAGTGTGTTGAGGGCTTCTTCGAGTTCAGCTGCAGAAGTACATATCAGAGCAATATCATCAGCGAAGTCGCAATCGGCTAAAACTATGTCGCCATACCTTAGTCCGAAGGGGAGCCGGTTCGTGGTTCGATCCATGACATAATCAATCACCGCGTTGAACAGTTCAGGAGCAGCAGCACAACCTTGCCGTACACCGGTATTTATTTCGAACAGTGAGATTCGACCACCATTAACCTGGACGGAGCTTTTTGTACCAGTGTAGAGCGCCTTGAACAGGCGACAGTATTTGTCCGGGAGACCTGTTCGTTCTAGTATCAGCCAGAGAGACTCACGGTCGACCGAGTCGAAGGCTGCTTTAAAGTCAACAAAGGCGAGGTATGCTGTACGCTGGAACTCACGAGCTTTCTCGATGACCTGGCGTACGGTGAAGATCTGCTCGGTCGTGGGTCTGTTCGGCATGAAACCTGCTTGCTGATTCCGGCGGCACTTACGGATGAACTGGGTACTTCTATCTATCAAAGTCATGGCAAATAATTTTCCGGGAACCGACAGGAGGGTGATTCCTCTGTAGTTGGAGCAATCACTTCGACTACCTTTACACTTCCATAGAGGGAGGATTATCCCTTCCTTCCATTCTTGTGGAATCATTTCTGTTGTCCAAACGAGGGAAAACAGCGTGTGCAGCCATAGTAGCATCGTCGGTCCTGCGAATTTTAGCAGCTCTACGGTGATCCAGCAGGGTCATGGTGCTTTGTTGTTTTTCATCCTCCTCAGAGCATTCTGTATCTCTTCTACAGAGGGAGGCTCAGGCTCTGGGAGATTTTCGCTTGTTGTTTGCTCAGCGGATGCAACTAGGTCGGGATCAACGTCGACTCTGTCGGCGTTCAGCAGCTTTGTGAAATGCTCCTTCCATCGATCAAGCTGCGTGGTTTCATCATCGAGCATCACACCGGAGGTGGATTTAA
Source organism: Artemia sinica (assembly GCA_027921565.1). Taxonomy (NCBI): domain Eukaryota; kingdom Metazoa; phylum Arthropoda; class Branchiopoda; order Anostraca; family Artemiidae; genus Artemia; species Artemia sinica. Next base: position 1,124,222 of record CM051259.1, on the reverse strand, counting down.
CTGCTCCTATCTTTGGAGGTTTCTCCTCGCTGAGGTCTCTGACATGCTTGAAAAAGCGACATGGTGTCACCTTTTCGTGCTGCATCTTCTAGCTCATCAGCTTTTTTGTCAACAAATTGTTGCTTGTCTCGGTGGATAAGTTTGTTCCTGACCCCGTTTAACCGTCTGTAGGAGGGCATATCTCCAGCCAGTCGCGCTTTTCTGCGTTGCTCAATGATTCGCAAAGCTTCTTGTGACAGCCTGGGCTTTGTTGAGTACATCTTTCGACGACGGTCTCAGTGGCGACCTCTAATATATTGTTTTTGTACGTCTGCCAAAACGTGTCCAGGTCAACAAGGGTATTCAGGCATTCAAATCTGTTCTGGACTTCAACTAAATACTTTTGGCAGAATTCCTCGGTTTTTAGTTTCTGAGTGTCCAACTTTGGTTGGTGTCGTTCTGTAGGCTGGGCTTTGAGTCGTAGACGGAAGTTCGCAGCAACTAATCTATGGTCAGTATTCCCGATCTCGGTGCAGCGATAGGTTCTGCAGTTTGTGACTGATGACCGCCATCTTTGGTTGACTATAATATAGTCGATCATCTTTCGCGTGCGCACGTCATTGCTATACCATGTTGACTCATGAATGTCTTTCCTGTGAAACAGGGTGTTTGTAATGACCAGTTTGTGCATTGCGCACAGCTGGAGGAGTCGGGTTCCATTTTCGTTCAAAGAATCAGGGGTAACTGGACCAATTACAGATTTAAAAGCTCCGCTGGGGTCAGATACAGTTGCATTGAAGTCGCCTACCACGACCAAAAACATCATGAGGGGAAATCCGAGAGAGAGCAGCTGTCAGAGCCAAGTAGAATTTGTCTTTCTCATCCGTTGGAGAGATATTCGTTGGTGCGTAGCACACAACAATCGTCATCTTCCCGTGTTTGTGGTTGAAGCGGGCAGTGAGTAGTCTATCTGATATTGGTTTGTGGGATATGAGGCATTTCTTTGCCTTCTTGTTTAGAAGCAGGCCTACGCCACGGCTTCTACTAGAAGTTTGGCCTGACCAAATCATCCTGTGATCAGAACTGGCAATTTCTTCATCGCCTGATCCCGTCAAGTGGGTTTCTGTCATTCCAAGTGTGTCAATCCCACATCTCAACATCTCAAGCCCTAGAAGGTCTTTGGATCCGGGGTTATTCATGGTTAAAACATTCCAGGTGGCTATTCTAAGCCCATCTTGGTCAGAAAGGTTCAAAAGATGTCCGGGGACTCGCCGAGGTCGTAAGGAGTTAAAACGAATAGGATCCGAGGCCTGAGTAACATTTCTTTTCATTGAAATTGTTTTCAGGAGGAGGGTTGCAAGCCCAACCGTCCCTAGGCCTGGGTTCTGATTGACACCAGGGAAATCCTGGGCACTGAGAGACCCTGGGGTGGGCTCCACCCGCGCCCATGAGGTTGGGGCAGCCATGTTCGGAGCGATTAGTTAGGGGGTTAAGCCCCATATCCAGTGGCACGTGGTCAGCAAACAAAGTTTGCATCCTCCCGGACGAACTCCATAATGAGATAGCTAGGAAACAAATACACCATTAAATTTAGAATTCAATCCTCTATCAAAATATAACAATCATTTTTGGTGGGAATTAATTCCAAAAATTTCAAAAAGTCTGGAATTTCCAGATTCTCGGATAGGAAACCCCTATTTTCAGTTTATTTTCTGGCTTACTTGGAGTTCAGGTTCTAGGTCACCTCACCTACCACCCTGCAGCCCACCCTTGAATCCCTTTGTATCCCCAAAAAAGCTTGATTTATAGAATCTAGAGGATGTGTTTCCACTGGAAATTATTGCTATATTTGGATACAGCATTAAACTCTGAGTAAAATGGTATGTTTATTTCCTAAATATCTCATTGTCATCCTATATTCGAAATTAACCAAAAACAACTCATTTCTCAATCTATGTTATTAAGTAAATTGTACTGTAAGGTTACAGAGATGCTGCCCAGTAGATGCAGGATATGAACAACTCATGTTTTACTGTCTATTCTGGTTCTATCAGGCATCCTATACTATAGGGATAGCTAATCTTGCTAATCTGCACCATCATCAAAACAACTGTATATTATTCAGTATATCATGCTGGGTAAACATGCAGAACTGCTACCCATGCAGTAAAGATGAAGAGTTGCTGTGCAATGGCCTAATTAATTCATAAGTTGTCTTACATCCTGCTTCTATTGAGCTGCACTACTGCATTTTTATGCATGGGGAGCACCTCTGCACCTTTACCATCATATCACAATACTGTTTCAAAGACTGGTTATAACTGAGAATGCTCCGCCAAGACAAGCATTTTTCTGAAAAATGCTCTGATATCCTTCTATTGGCTGATTCATGACCCCCCGTATCTCCTCTACTTTGAACTTGTTTTCTTATTTCTTTTCTCATAATTTCTAATATCAACAATGATTCTTTCTATAATTAATCTGTATTCTAATATTAAATACTAGCCACTTCAATAGTATGTTGGTAAATAATAGTTATTTGTCTTTTTTTTTGGAGGTGACAATGTCAAAATACCTCTACTCCTCAAGAGAAACCCTCAATTTCTATAATGATCACCATCTTCGTACTTTTGTTTCTTGGTGACAGTATGTCTGTTTGCTATTTCATCTAGCTTTATCATAAGTATAGTCATTGTTTAGCTGATGAATGAGGAAAAACATTTTGTTATTCTGGGCTTTGTATTCCAATTCCAATACTAACATAGTTAAATATTATACTTCAATACTAAATACTTTTTGGAGTCAAAGTTTTTAAATTCAGTGAAATTTGTTTATATACCATATCAAATAAAAGAGTGTGAGGCTCCCTAAAGATGAAGTAACCAACAGGAAAATAGAAATAGAAAAGAGAAACACAAGCACTAAACCAAAAGTCAAGCCTTGACCCCCTGATCTCAAGAGAGCCAAAAACTAAACCAAAAATAGGTTTTCTAAATTCTGATACCTGGAAATTCCTAAATTTCCCAAATTTATGAAAGGAACTTCCAGTAGACATGTTTGCTATATTCAGATAATGGATTGAAGTCTGAATCCAATGGTATTTTTACTTCTTAGCTATCTTGGTGAAGGTGCAGATTAGCAGGTCAATGTTTTGTCCGTCAAAAAATCAGAAAAATTCAAATATTATACTTGTCCACTTACAGTCCATTTATTTTTAATGCTAGAGTTTACCATTAAGCTAGTATGTCTAACTTAATTGTTACTTTGCTTGGAAACCCTGATTCACCATTCGCCGGGAACTAGTTCTGGAAGTAATGGATATTCGGTGATTGATTTTCGTTTCGGTTTTTCAGAATGTCTGGAAAGAGGAAAGCTCCACTTGTCAGCCAGCAGCGAACATTAGACAGCTTCTTATCCACATTGAACAAGCAGAAAACGCGTGCCAGTCAGCAAACTTCGTACCATATAGCTTGTGCTAAAAAGACCGGCCTGAAGACAGAATAGAGATTGCTAACGCTGAGACGGACAATGCTGCCCTAATAGATACTGGGCTGGACTGTGTTCAAGAATCAATAGAAATTTTGGAAAGCAGCGTTTAGCAGGAATCCGATGAAATTGCAGCTACATATGCCACAATCGATCTGGCTGAGGACTCAGAGAGTCATGTGAAGTCTGTTGGTCACATGTCTAAGAGGACACACTATGCACAGAAGTTTTAAGCAGAGAAGTTGACTGATACAGTGCTGAAACCTTTCCTTATTCAATCGCCAGACGGAAGCAAAAAGGCCTATTGCAGATCCTGTCAGAAAAAGCTGCGGGAAGTTTGACTGTCATGAAGATTCACGCGACTAATGAGCTTCATAAGAAGAATGTAACAGCAGCATTGGAACAACTGACAGTTGAGGGAGCAGTCGGAAATGAGCACAGGAAGAAAAAGAGAAGTGAAAGGATGGTGTCAGCTGCTGAATTACGCCTTGTAGCATGGGTTGCAGCTGAAGATATTTCTTTGAGAAAAACTGATACTCTCGTTCCCGTTTTGAAAAAATCTTTTGGGGATTCAGCTACAGTCAAGATGTTGAAATGAAGCGAACTAAATTGACATTGTTAAAAATGTTATAGAATCTCATGGCGAGGACACTTCAGCATCTGTTTCCAATAATTGCCGACAAAAGCATGGACAGATCAAATACAGAGTCCTTAGTTGTTATTCTGAAGTATGTAGACAGTGAGAATACCGTGAGGGAAGAATTCATGGCACTACTAGTGGTGGACGACACAACTGCAAGTGAGCAAAAGAATCTTCTGACGAAGTACTTTAAGAAATTTTAACGTTCCAATAGAAAATATGATTGGGCTTGATCTTGATAATGCATCGGTCATTATGGAGAGTGAAAACGGCCTCGCAGCCCAGCTGCCGCGTGAAAATCCGCAGCTGTTTGTCCTTGGTTGCACTTGCCATACTGCTGCATTGTGTGCTTCGGCTGCAGCGAAGCATTTACCTGATGAAATCGAAACTTTCGTGGAGGAACTCATCAACTTCATAAGCGCAAACCCTAAGAAACAGTTGGAACTGAAGGTTTTCCATGAGTTTTGTGAAATTGCCAACCACAGACGTCTGCAGATTAGCAGCACACACTGGTTGTCTCTTGAAGCCGGAATTAATAGATTGCTTGAACAGTGGGCCAGCCTTGCATTTGTATCTGACAGACTTGTCCCTAACATTGTCGGACAGCTCTACAAGGGATAAAGTCAAAAAGCCGCTAAGTGCGATGGATGTAGGCGTTAATAAGGTCTACTTGTACTTCCTCCCGTATATACTGGCAAAGATTAACAAGTTCAACCTTGAATTCCAGTCACATGGAACAAGGATTCATTGCCTTCTGAGACGTTCCCGTGAACTTTACTAGTCTAGTCTGCAGTGTTTCCTTCGTCCTGAGAAGCTCAAAGGTAACTTTACTTCCCTGAACGTGAGCAGTCCTGAAAACTTTTTGAAGCTTGAAAATGCCAAACTTGGGATGAATACCGAGTTGCACCTTGAAAGCTTGTCAGTGGAAGACCGACGTCGCTGGTAGCAAGCCATTCGAAAAGCCTGCATTGATTATCTTATTGAACCTGCTAAGTGGATCCGTACTAGGATAAGACTGAATTACGCTGTTATTAAGTCTTTAGAACTCCTCGATTCACTGAAAGCTATGATCAACGGAACTATGTCACTTTTCCCTCTTCTACAGAAGTTTAAACATGTTGCAGAACGGAAGGGGATAGGATGAAGATGCTGGAGGACCTTAATATTGAGTATGAGGAAATTCAAATCCGAAGCGAATTTATTTCAGAAATAGTATCAGAATCATATTTAGAATGTCCTCCTAAATTCTGGAAGAGGCTTACCAAACTGAAAGATGGTAGCGGGAAAGCCATTTTCCGAGGGCTCCCCAAGTTTATGTTGACCCTCTGGGCTTTACCCCAGGCTTTAGCCGGTGCAGAGGGGCTGTTTTCCAGTTTAAATATTATCAAGACGACTTGGCAAAACCGATTAAATATCGACACAGCTGGAGCTCTCATGCACTCCAAGCAACTCTTCCTCAGAGACACAAAATGCGTTACGGAGTGGGAGATTTCGCCGCGCTCTGATTGATAGATGCAGAAAATGGAAGACGAAGGCGAACAAACCTGGTTCCTGGGAAACAGAAGAGGGTGCAGGACCGGCGGTTAAGCTTTGAAAAAGTCAAATTTAGTCTTTCAAATCGTACTTTATTATTATTTTTTTTACTTTGAATTTCATTTTTCGCGGTCGTTTGTTCGGTTTTTATGTGTACCTGAAATGTTTGTGAAGCCTAGTAGTAAGTATATACTGAAACAATAAACTTTCCAAAAAGTTGGTTAAACTATGGAGTAAGGCCGAGTCTGTCAAAAATCAGGAGGCTGGAAGAAACTGTTTGGACCTAATGAATAACTGTGAACACATTTCCTACATATTTGAAGGGAAATAAGCCGAATGACCAAAAGAAATCAAATTAAGATGCTACACAAGCAGAAAAAAAATGCGCACTAGCACGTGTCGCGGCGAAAGCCGCGACACGTGCACTTTTTTGGCCACATCTAGTAAAAAAGAAAAAAAAAAAACGGAAGCCAATCTAGTAAATTTTTTAGCCCAAAACTAGTAAATTCCAAATCGCTAGAGTGGCAACGCTGTTGAAAAGTCAACGGCCATTTTGATACACTGCTATTGCATTGGAACATTTTTCATGAAGCTTTCACACAAAAAGTCAAACTTAGGCGTGCAGCGTATGGAGTTCCAGAAATTCTGCAACTCCAGAAAAAACACTAAAGTGAACCTAAAACAAACCTGAATAAATATTCTAAAGATACCTTCTAAAGGTGTTGTAAAGCTTCATATCTGCCTTTAACCATTTTTCTAGCAGTACCGTCTCCTTTACTGAAAGCTTGTGCTTCTTTCTTGTTCTTCTACGAAGTTTTGGCACATATGACATTTGCCCAATATGACTTCCAAGTAATTTTTTCAACAAAATTATTGACTCATCAAAATATTCTGATATCATTACTAAGTTAAACTGGTTGTCAATTTCACTTATAAATTTATCTATAGCTGTATCGTTTTCGAACAATTCTGGTTCAAATCCGAGGGTAAATGATAGTTGATTTCGTCCAAAAAACTGGAACAGCCTATTGTCTTTGATTGTATCATTTTCTAATTTATTCAAAAACATTTCGAAAGAAGAGACATTATAGTGTTCTCGTAAATCCATAAAATGAAACATTGATTCAAACTGATCAAACTGGGTTTCTTAATATTGTTACATAGTTAGAGTCTTCCCAATTAGTTTCTTAATGCTGACAAAATTCCACCTCTCATCTTCAACAAAAATGTCAAAATTTGAAATATTTCCAGAAATAGGTGGATCTAGATTCTTAAATGCTATAGATTTGGACTTCCAGTCGTAATAACTTCCATAAAAATAGGATAACCTACAACAAGAAAGAAGGGCTTAAATCTTAAGTTGCTTTCACACAAAGCCGTGGAACATTTCACACTAGCATAACCTAAGGCTTTATGTTATGTTACAAAATCTTACCAAGTAAGTCGTGTCGTAAAGTTCACAGTGCCAAAAGGAATCAGACTCTACATAGATTTATGTGTTGTGCATGTTTATATCAAATCATGGAAACGGAAAAGAGTGGCATTAAACGAAGTCGTAAATGAGCAATTAGTAAATTTTGAAAACAAGTTAATAATTTCTTTTAGACCCTTTCACATTTGATTAGGCTTGAACATCTCCATTTCACATTTTGAATTTTCAGAACTTATGAGGATTCCAGACGATGATTATGATGGTTTCGTTGGTTCTTATGTTTGACTAGAGCAAAAGGACTTGTTTGCGATAGAAATATACCCAGCGTGCGGATAATTACAATATTACACACATAGTGCGAAAGCTGCTTTAGTCGGTAAACTATTTTCTGATATACTTAAAATACTAATGATTTTTGGTACTCATTTCTTTAAATACCTGATAGTGGAGACTTAGGACAAATTCAAAATTATTATAGAAACAACTTATCGGCACGTGTTCGGTAGCTAAGGTCAGTTCTTTGGTACGCGGGTCGGGCCTCCTAGGATCTAAGGTCTGGGTAGCAGATTTCTATTCTTGCTACCCTAAAGGTAATTAAATATGGGGATGCCGGTTGCTAATTTCGTTGCTCAGAAAAATCAATCAAGTAATGTAATGCTCAAGAGAACTATCTTCCGACGTCTTTCTCCCTTTTTATTTGGGATTCATCCTTTAGATTCGTTTATTTCTCGTTTATTTCTTCATTTATATCCCGTTTATTTCTTCATTTTATGATTTCGGTTCCAATTTTTCAACTGCTCATGCACTAATCGACGCCACGCAGTTTATACGTTCCAAACTTGACCTTAAAAAATACTGTATTGGACCTATTTCTGGATTTTTCTAAGGCCTTTGACATGGTTAATCACTGTGTTTTATTAAGTAAACTCAAGAACTTGTGGATTTCTGAAGTTTCTTTCTCATGGTTCAGCTCTTATCTCTCTGGTAGAGTACAGAGTGTGAGTCTGGGCAGCGTGACTTCGCATCCCCTACCTGTCCGGAGGAGCGTCCTGCAGGGCTCTGTTCTTGGTCCAATTCTTTTTCTCCTTTATATGAATGATTTGGTTACGGACTTGGGTCCATTAGTGCACCCAGTTCTTTTTGCTGACGATAGCAATTTTTTCATCACCGGCCCTAATTTACCATCTGTCGTCACCTCTACTCAAAACATTTTGAATGGATTACAGGAGTGGTGTCTCGGTAACTGCATGACCATTGCAGCAAGAAAAGTCAGGTTGTATTATTTTGAACCCCTTACAAAAAAAAATGAAGCTCAGCAAGCACTTGGCCTAAAATATTCCACCGATCTCCTCCCGCAGGTCGAAGTTGCCAAGTTTCTTCGTGTCCACATAGACTCCTCCTATCATTTGCAGCACATATTTCCTACATCAGAGCCATAATCTTGCGACAGGTAAGTATGATTAATCGTGTGAATAATTTTCTTCCTCCCTATATCCTTGTCACCCTTTATTACTCTTTTATTTACCCATATATCTAATGCTGCGGATCTGTTTGGGGCAACACTTATCCTTAAGTTACAAAATAAATTAAAATCTCTGCCCAAAACTGTACCGTCAAAGCAGTTTTTCGGCTGCCCAGACTATATCCCACCCAGGACTTGTACTCCGATTTTGGTATTATCCCTTTTGAATCAATCATCAAAAATTCAATTTATCCCTTTGATACTCCGCTTACCATAAAAATCTTCCTCCCCAATTATTATCTTATTTTAATTGTAATAATTCTGAAGGCCTCTGTCTCCGTTCATCCAACCGTTCCTTCATCGTCCCCATGTGTGTATCTAGTTTCGCCCGGCGATCCCCCATTTATAAATCTATACTTCAATGGAACATAATACCCCCCAGTGTCGAGCTATTCACAAGTTTTCACACGCTGTATAACAATGTTACTAAACTTTGATATTATAATTCTCTGAATTGTTATTCAATTTGCTTTAATTTACCCGTGTTTTCTCTTTCTTTTTCTTTCTTTTTCTTTTTTTTCTCTTCTTCATTTCCAATTTTTTGTTGTTATGGTCCTCAACAAGTTCGCTTCCAGGATCTTTATTATTATTGGTGTTATGTTTTATTCTTATTTGAATAAATCGAACTGAATTGAATTGAATGGATATAGCATCACAGTACCTACATTTACAGACAACAATCTTAAAATCTTTTTCCATAAATTCAGCTTTTCAAAGAAAATTAAAGAGTTCCATTAAGCCAAAAATGAGCAGAAATAAAGGCAAATAATCCTCCGAGAATAAAACTGCCTCAAATCACCATCAATAAACAAATGAAACCCAAAACCAACAGAAATTACAACAAATAGTCAAGTCAAACTCAAAACGAGCAAAAATTAATATGAGTAGGGTTGACGAGCCCCATGACTTGTCAAGACCAAAACATAATTTGCTTTTTACTGAAAACTAAAAACATAAAAAATGTTTTCAATCTTTTAATTTAATAATGGAAAAATATCAAGACTTAATGCGTAGCTCCAGCATTTAATTGGGAGGCAAGAGGGGGTACATATCTAGGAAGTCAAGGAACATGGGACATCATTCGGGGAAAGGGTTTGTGGAACATTTGCAGAAAACACGATTCTAAATAATGTGTTTTCAAGATGTCTGAAAACTAATTTGGGTAAATTATTTTATAATGGATACTGAACACTCAACAATAAAAAAGTAAAGGGGGGCAAGTCTTCATTAGCACATTTCTCTTCAAATGGTATTGAAGAAAATATGCTTTTTAGCAAAATAGCTACTCAGTTATACTCTAAACATTACACAATACATAATAATCAATAAACATACGTCAGAAACAAACACAAAAATTAAGTAGCCTGCTGGGGCTCGTTTTTACTAAAACTGTCAGCAATGAGTTGCTGCAGACAACAATAGTATAGCAAAAACAAGCTCTAGGGTTGGCGAAGGTGCATGTCGTATACACTCCGTTTTTTTTCAGCCAGCTGGGCGCCTGTGTACCGTATGGCCATGTGATTTGAGCGTACAAGGAAGCATGGGACACCCTTCACGCCTTCTAATGCTGCAGTACCTATCCCCTCCACTTTCCCCGACCCCCAATGCCTAGCACAGGATACTTAATCTCATAGTAGAACCAAGTGCTATTCTTACAGTCCTGTGTACCGTTCTGTTCAGTTGCATGTGATTTGAGCAAATGACCAAATACAAAAAGAAGAAATACACCCTTCAAATTACCAATGTTGAAACTTTATACAGAAAATATATCCCCCCTCCTTGAACAACAAGAAAAAAATCAATTATTTGTGTGGGCAGCAGGGACATGTCCTCTTTATTTCTTCGTTGATATCGAGGCACTGGGACATCATAGAGAGCTGTTTAAGTGCTCATTTAAAAGCTAATTCTTATATGTATTTTTTTAAATATGAATTAGACTCGATAAGGCCGTCATAAAGTGTCATATGGTATTCTAAAGCACAATTTTGGTGACATTTCCGGAAAGGAAAGGCTGGGCTGGACACATGGACATCATATAGTGCTAATTATGGGCTCACTAATTTCTTGTTTCTATCATAAAACAAAATGTTAATATTCGATTTATTAAAGTTATAAAAGTAAAAACATTTACATTTTATATATACTTCCTGTTTTGCTCCGGTCAAATTTCTTTCCCTGATATTTAAGGTTCTTTTACTTCCTTTAATCTATCTGTTCAAGCTAAGATTTTCTCGTTTTAAAACTTTCAAAAGTGGATGTGAATACATCCTCTTCATTTGCAAATAGGACAATTGAGGGAAAAGAAGGTAGGTATGCACTTAGTATAATATCTTAAATGAAAAATAAATAATCAAAAAAGAAAATAAGACTTAAGGCTTTTTTATAATAGCATTCGTACTATAGCCAGATAGGTCAAATTGGTTGTAGTTTAATCAAGAAGGTTGGCAGAAGGAGGGGGTTCACTCCATAAATCATTTAATTATTTTAATTTTGAGTTCGAATATTTAATTGAAGCTGCAGCATAGCTCCAAATCCACATATTTGTAATTAAAACACCTAACAAGTGCTGATGAAGTCCAATTCCTTACGTCTTTTATTCACATACTAACCCATAAATGTTTTGTTTGTATGTATTGTCTGTACATACTGTCTTTATGTATAATATCATGCTGACTTTTCGCTATTTTTGATTTCTAAATATTTCTTTTAACCAGCTCCAAAAAATTGACATAAATATACTAAGGATTATTACTGAAGTTAGTCGCATTTCATGCAAAGGCAGCGCTGCTTGTGGGACATTTATACGAAATGTCTGCTGCATGTAAGACAAAGTAAATTTGTACAATATACTTAAATTTTTCTCGCAATTTCGAAATTTTACATACACATATAGGCCTACGTAAGCGGTAACAACCCATACTCTTTTTCTATTTTTAACATGCAGGACTTGTTTCTATTTTGAAAGAAGTCCTATACGAATATATAATATTAACATTTTGATTACTAAATATCATTATATGCATAATAAACTGACAATGCACATTCATTTGTATGTTTTTCAGCAAAGTGCAAATTGTGTTCTGGCCTAGGGAAGACTTAGGGGTTTAGAGCCCAACTTATTTCTGTTCGTTTTGGGTTTCATTTATTTTATCGATGCTGATTTGTGGTAGTTTCACGCTTGGTAGATTATTCGATTTTAAGAATTTATAGTTTGGCCTGCTATTTGTAGCAGCTATTTGTAGCTGTAGAAAAATTTCAGCAATTTTTAACAACATACACCCTTTTAAAAATCTGGACACAAATAGTAGTGTTTTATTTAGTTTCATATGTCCTCTAGTTGACCTGAAATAGAAAACTTGATACCATTCGCAAAATAATCTGTTTACTTTCGTTGATAGCTTGGATACACTTACGCTATTTTGATTTGGTTAAATTTTAAGAGCAGAAGTAGCCCCGAAGTTTGAACAAAGCACCCTCAGTCGTTCTTGGGATACTGCTGACATGCCTTATTGGGAATTAGCATTAACACAGTGCATTTTGATTTAATCTTATGGCAACATTTTAGTTTTTAAACATAAAGGCAAATGGGAGGATGGGCGTGGGAGTTGCATTAGTTTTCGCTCCAATCATTTTCGACTATTAAAAAGGGCATCAGCCCTTTCTATTTTCTATCAAATGAGCCCTTTTCGAAGTTCCTACTACAACTCCTTCGATACAAAGTGCCCTGGTTTAAACAACAACAACAACAACAACAAATAATACATTATACCCACATCGGTCTTTACTATAAAAATGTCAGCCTTCCAATCACTTTCGACTATTAGAAAAGGCACTATGCCTTTCGACTTCCAATCGAATGAACCCTTTTTGAGTTTTTACGACAACTCTCTCAAATCACTTTCAACTATTAAAAAAGGCCCTAGCCCTTTCAATTTCCAATCAAAAACAACGCTTTCAAAAAAAACCTTATATGCCCCCAGGGCATAACTTACAACCCTTGCCCTGAGGGCTCGGGGGGGGGGGGGGGGGTTGTCATCCTCAAACACCTAATTTCCAGAACTTTCTTCAACGTTGAACAAAATGGCTGTCTGAAACTTTTGATTGGATGTGTTTTGGGGAATGGTGGGCGTAAAAGGGGGGTTAGTTACCCTCCAATCACATTCAACTATTTAAAAGGACGCTAGCTCTCTCAATTTCCAATTGAATGAGCTCCTTTTGAAGTTTTTACAACAACTCTCTATAGAAACCTTATATGCCAAAAGGGCATAACTTACAACCTTTGCCCTGGGGGCTCTTGGGGGTTTGTCATCCTTAAATACATAATTTCCAGAACTTTCAACTACGTTAAACAAAATGGCTATCTCTAAACTTTGATTGAATGTGTTTGGGGAAATGGTGGGCGTGAGAGGGGGCTCATTACTCTCCAGTCACTTTGGACTATTAAAAAGGGCAATTTCAATTTCCAATCAAATGGGCCCTTTTTGACATTTCTACAACAACTTTCTATATAAACCTTATATGCCCCCAGGGCATAACTTACAACCTTTGCACTGAAGGTTCTGATGGCTTATCATCCCAAAAGACCTAATTTCTGGAACTTTCGACCACGTTGAACAAGATGGATGTCTCAAATTTTGATTGGATGTGTTTGGGGAAATGGTGGGTGTGAGAGGGGCACTAGGCCTTTCAATTTCCAATTGAATGAGCCCTTTTTGAAGTATCTACAACATTGCTTTCTATAAGAACCTTATGTGCCCCCAGGGCATAATCTACGACCCATGCCCTGAGGGCTGTGGGGGTGGAGGGGTTGTCATACTTAAAGACCTAATTTCCAAAACTTTCAACTTCGTTGAATAAAATGGATGTCTAAAAATTTTGATTGGATAAGTTTGGGGAAAGGTGGGCGTGAGAGGGGGGTTTATTGCCCTCAAAGCACATTCGAGACTATTAAAAAGGGCACTAGCCCTTTGAATTTCCAGTCGAATGAGACCTTTTCAGGTTTCTACGACAAAGATTTCAAAAAAAATTATATGCCCCAGGGAATAACTTATAACCTTGCCCTGAAGACTATGGGGGGAGTGTTCTAATCAAAGGTATAATTTCCTGAACTTTAAACAGCGTGGAAGAAAATGGCTATCTCAAAATTTGATTGGATGTTCTTGGGGAAATGGTGGGCGTGGAAGGGGTGTTAGTTGCCTTTCAATAACTTTCTACTATTAAAAAGGGCACTAGGCATTTCAATTTCCAATTGAATGAGCCATTTTTGAAGTTTCTACGACAACGCGTTCTATAAAAACCTTATGTGCCGAAAGGGCATAACCTGAAGCCCTTGCCCTGAGGCTGTGGGGGGGGTGTCATCCTCAAAGACCTAATTTCCAGAACGTTAAACTACGTTGAACAAAATGGCTATCTTAAAATTTTGATTGGATGTGTTTGGGGAAAAGGTGGGCGTGAAAGGAGGGTTAGTTGCCCTCCAATCACTTTCGACTGTTAAAAAGGGTAATAGCCCTTTGAATTTCCAATCGAATGAGCCTTTTCTGAAGTTTCTACGACAACCCTTTCTATAAAAAACCTTATATGCCCCAGGGCATAACTTACAACCCTTGCCCTGAGAGATGTTGGTGCGTGTCCTCCTCAAAAACATAATTTCTATCTGGAAATCTACTACGCTGAACAAAATGCTATCTAAAAATTTTAATTGGATGTGTTTGGGGAAAAGGTGGGCGTGAGAGTGGGGTTAGTTGCCCTCAAATTACTTTCGACTATTGAAAAGGGCACTAGATCTTTGGATCTTCAGTCGAATGAACCCTTTTTCTAGTTTCTACGATAAAGATTTCAATAAAAACTTATATGCCCCCAGGGCATAACTTATAACCCTTGCCCTGAAGACTGTGGGGAGAGTTCCCTTCTCAGAGGAATAATTTTTCTGAACTTTAAACTGCGCGGAACAAAAAGGCTATTTCAAAATTTGGATTGGATGAGTTTGGGAAAATGGTAGGGGGTTAGTTACCCTCGAACTATGAAACAAGTAGTAGTGTGGAGATCTTATTGGGAATGTGTGCCTACGTTGTCATGATAGTGAGGAGTTAAATTCTTTGGAGTACCCAAGAATTTCCATCATGCAAATGGTGGATATGTAAAAGTATTATTGCCAGAGAAGCTATTACTCAAAGAGAATGCCAACATAAATATAATAGTTGATGAAGAGGGGCAACTTCTAGCTAATGGTTCTGGTAAAACGTTATCCGTTGATAGATCTTATCGTCATCTTTCCGGTGTTAGCATTCAAAAGAAAGCAAAGGGAAATAGAAGACATGCATACTGCACTAATATCATCAATCATATCATATCTACGTGCCAGAACTGTTACCTCTGTATGAATAATGTGATTTTTAGACAATGCAATTGCTGTCAAAATAAAAAAGGCATTGGCAGACAATATCACTAATAAATATAAGATAAATTAATGGAGAATATAGCACAAGTGAACATTATTACCACCAATGATCATTTAGTCAATGAATCAAATAATACCAAGGATGAAACGTTTATTTAACCTGTAGGTGACACCCCAGTAAAAATTGTATATGACTCAAAATGGAATAGTGATTATTCTAGTGGTTATGAACTAAGAGAAGCGAGTGACTCTAGTATCAAGAGAGAACATAATGATTTATTTTTTGAAACAGATTCAAAATAACCATAGTTACTCAAATAATAATAATGTATAATGATGTATGTAACATATTTTTATGTTAATATTCTACATGTTGTTATTTCAATAAAAACATTTTATGCATCACTTTGTTATGTTTCTATTATTTTAGGATACGCTAGCATGTGAAACACTTAGAACGTTTATTAAGAAGTCGGCGATTCTTTACTTTCTTTGGATAAAATTAGAATTGGACTATAACTATTTTCTTTTCTTTGAGAAAATTCAGAAGAGAACTTGAACTTTTCTTAACTTCTTTGTGAAAACTCAGAATTAAAGTGGAACCTTTTCTCGTCTCTGGGAAAATATTCAGAAGAGAACTTGAACTTTTCTTCACTTCTTTGAGAAAATATAGAATTAAAGCAGAACTTTTTTCTTCTTGGAGAAAAAATTCAGAATCGAAATATAACTTTTTTCTAACTTCTATGGAAAAATTTAGAATTGAACTGTAACTTTTTATTATTTGAGAAAATTCAGAATAGAACTTGAACTTTTCTTCACTTCTTTGAGAAAACTCAAAATGAAAAGTGGAACTATTTATCTTCAGAAGAGAAAACTTGTATCTTTCTTCGCCTCTCTGAGAAAACTCAGAATTAAAGTGGAACTTTTTCTATCTTCATGAAGAATATATAGAATCCAACTGTAACTTCTTTTCTATCTTTTACGGAGATATTTAGAACAGAAATTTTAAATTTGTTTCATATCTGAGAAATTTCAGCACTGAAGTGTAACAGTTTTCTCTTCTTTGGTAAAATTCAGAATTGAGCTAACTTTATTTCTCTTCTTTAAGAAAATTCAGAAGAGAACTTGAACATTTTTGCACTTTTTTGAGAAAACTCAGAGTTAAAGTGGAACTCCTTATCTTCATGGTGAATCTTCACAATCAAAGTATAACTTTTTTCTATCTTTTACGAGAAATTTATAACTGAACTTTAAATTTTTTCCACCTCTTTGAGAAAAATCAGAACTGCAGTGGAACCTTCATTACTTTATTGAGATACCTCAAAAATAAAGCGGAGCTTTTTGTCTTCAGAAGAGAAGTTGAACTTTTTTCGCTTCTTTGAGAAAACTCAGAAATAAAGTGGAACTCTTTATCTCTATGGCGAATATTCACAATCATAGTTTAACTTTTTTCTATCTTTAATAAGAAATTTAAAACAGAACATTAGACTTTTTTTCACCTCTTTGAGAAAAATCAGAACTGAAGTGGAATCTTTTTTATTTTCTTTGGAAAAAAATAGAATTGATCTGTAAGTCATTTCTTTTCAATGAGAAAATTCAGAAGATAACTTAAACTTTTCTTCACTTCATTTAGAAAACTTAGAATTAAGGTGGAACTTTTTATCTTCAAGAAGAATATTCAAAATCAAAGTGTAACTTTTTTCTATCTTCTATGGAAAAATTTAGAACAGAACTTTAAATTCTTTATGTCTTTGAGAAAATTAAGAACTGAAGTTTGACCTTTTTTATTTTCTTTGGAAAAAATTAGAATTGAACTGTAACTTTTTTCTTTTCTTTGAGAAAACTTAGAATAAAAAGGGGAACTCTTTATCTTCACGGCAAATACTCGCAATCAAAGTATAACTTTTTTCTATCTTTTACGACAAATTTAGAACAGAACTTTAAATTTTTTTTTACCTTTTTGAGAAAATCAGAACTGAAGTGGAACATTTTTATTTTCATAGGAAAAAAATAGAATCACTCTGTAACTTTATCTTGAGAAAATTCAGAAATGAAAAGAGGAATCCCTTTTATTTTTGAAAAAAATTAGAATTGATCAGTAACTTTTTTAATTGGGAAATTTTCAGAGGAGAGAACTTGAACTTTTCTTTTCTTCATTGAGAAAACTCAGATTTAAAGTGGAGCTTTTTATCTTGATGGAGAATATTCACAATCTTAGTATGACTTTTTTCTATCTTCAACAGAAAAATTTAGAACGGAATTTTTAATTTTTTTCACCTCTGAGAAAAATCAGAACCGAACTGGAAGCTTTTTTTATTTTCTTTGGAGAAAATTAGAATTGAATTGTAACTGTTTTCTTTTCATTGAGAAATTTTCAGAAGAGATCTTGAAATTATCTTCACTTCTTTGAAAAAACTCTGAATTAAAGTGGAACTCTTTATCTTCATGGTGAATATTCGCAATCAAAGTATAACTTTTTTCTATCTTTTACGACAAATTTAGAACAGAACTTTAAATTTTTTCACCTCTTTGAGAAAAATCAGAACTGAAGTGGAACCTTTTTATTTTCTCAGGAAAAATAAAAATTGGCCTGTAACTTATTTTTTTCTTTGAGAAAATTCAGAAGAGAACTTGAAGTTTTCTTCACTTTATTGCGAAAACTCAGAATTAAAGGGGGATTTTTTATCTTCAGAAGAGAACTTGAACTTTTCTTCACTTCTTTGAGAAAACTCAGAATTGAAGCGGAACTCTTTATCTTCATGGCGAATATTCACAATCATAGTATAACTTTTTTTCTTTTTTTTTCTTTGAGAAAATTCAGAAGAGAACTTGAACTTTTCTTCACTTTATTAAGAAAACTCAGAATTAAATTGGAACTTTTTATCTTCAGAAGAGAACTTCAACTTTTCTTCATTTCCTTGAGAAAACTCAGAATTAAAGTGGAACTCTTTATTTTCATGGCAAATATTCACAATCATAGCATAACTTTTAAATTTAGAACAAAACTTAAAATTTTTTTACCTCTTTGAGAAAAATCCGAACTAAAGTGGAATCTTTTATTTTTCTGGGAAAGAAATAGAATTTATCTGTAACTTATTTCTTTTCATTGAGAAAATTCAGAAGCAAACTTAAACTTTTCTTCACTTCGTTGAGAAAACTTAGAATTAAAGTGGAACTTTTTATCTTCATGGCGAATATTCACAATCAAAGTATGACTTTTTTCTATCTTCTATGGAAAAATTTAGAACAGAATTTTAAAATTTTTGTCTTTGAGACAGTTAAGAACTGAAATGGAACCTTTTTATTTTCTTTGGAAAAAATTAAAATTGAACTGTAAGTTTTTTCTTTTCTTTGAAAAATCTTATAATTAAAGTGGAACTCTTTATCTTCATGGCGAATATTCGCAATCAAAGTATAACTTTTTTTTTCTATCTTTTACGAGAAATTTAGAACAGAACTTCAAAATTTTTTTCACGTCTTTGAGAAAACTCAGAACTGAAGTGGAACATTTTATTTTCATCGGAAAAAATTAGAATTGATTTGTAACATTTTTTGAGAAAATTCAGAAATGAAAAGAGGAACCCTTTTATTTTAAAAAAAATTAGAAACTAAAACCCAACTTTATTCAAAAAAACAAATATTATTAATAAAATCAGATGTATTATAAACGGGGAAGTTCATATTTCTGAAAATTAAAACCCAGCTTTATTAAAAAAATGAAATATTATTAATAATATCAGATTTACTTTAAACATGATTTTTCTTATTTCTGAAAACTAAAACCCAGATATATTAGAAAATCAAATATTATTAATAAAACCAGATGTATTTTAAACGTGGACGTTCTTATTTCTGAAAACTAAAACCCAACTTTATTAAAATATCAAATATTATTAATAAAATCATGTGTATTTTAAAGGTGGATGTTCGTATCTCTTGAAACTAAAACCCAACTTTATTAAAATATATGCAAAAATGTACCCAATGAGGCCTTGGATCATCTCCAACCCCCAAAAATAATGTTAAGTTAATCATTGGGTTTCATACAACATACACCTATGAAAGGCTATGAAACCTAGCTCAGAAAAGTGCGAAATAGTAAACCAAGCATCCCAAATCATAGGTTTTCAGACAGCAAACACCTACGAAAGGCTAAGAAGTCTAGCTCAGAAAAAGTCCAAAATAGCACACTAGACATCCTAAATCATAATTTTCATGCAACACACACCTACGAAAGGCTAAGAAACCTAGCTAAGAAAAGCCTAAAATAGTAAACCAAACATCCCAAATCATAGATTTCAGACAACATACCTAAGACAGGCTATGAAACCTAGGTCAGAAAAGTGCGAAATAGTAAACCAAGCACCACAAATCATAGGTTTCAGACAACATAAATCTACAAACGTTAAGAAATCTAGCTTAAATGTGAATTTTTTATGCTTTAAGAATGTTTTATGTCATTTTAAGACATGTAAAAAAATTTGAAATAAAATTATCATGTTAAAAAAAAACTTCAAAAAGTATAAAAAAATGGGGGGTGGGCCCAAAAAGTTGTAGGGAATAGGCTCCTTGGAGGTTGGAGAGAGGGGACCTTGGAGATCAGGTGCTTGGTGACTAGGATCACTGGTGGTTGCACTCCTTGATGGTTCAAATCCATAACCATCTCACTAATCCCGTATTTTGTGTACTTGTCTATTATAGTGATCAAAGCCAAGAAGTAAATCTATGTCAAGTCACATGTCCCAAACTGTTTTTACCCCCAAATAATCCCCTAAAATGTCAATTTTTTATGCTTTAAGTATGTTTATGTTTAATGTCATTCTAAGACATGTAAAAAAAAGTTGAAATAAAATTATCATGTTAAAAAAATAAACTTCAAAAAAGTGTAAGAAAATGGAGGGGATGCGCCCAAAAAGGTTGGAGGGAGGGGGCCCCTTGGTGGTTGGGGAGAGGGGGCCTTGAAGGTTTAGGTCCTTGGTGGCTAGGGTCAATGGTGGTTGTGGTCCTTGATGGTTCAAATCCATAACCTTTTCACTCATCCCATATTGTGTACTTGTTCATTCTATGACATGTAAAAAAGTAAAAATAAAATTATGATTTAAAAAAATAAACTTAAAAAAATATAAAAAATGGTGGGATGGGCCAAAAAAGTTCGAGGGAGGGGGCCCCGTGAAGGTTGGGGAGAGGGGACCTTGGAGGTTGGGGTCCTTCGTGGCTAGGGTCATTGGTGGTTGCGGTCCTTGATGGTTCAAATCCATAACCATCTCACTAATCCCATATTGTGTACTTGTCTGTTATAGCGACCAAAGCCGAGAAGTAAAGCTATGTCAGGTCACATGTCTCAAACTGTTTCACTCCAAATAATCCCCTAAAATTTCAATTATCTCTGACGTTACCATTGTTCTGGTAAATTTGCACAGATACATTTTAAATTCATATGAAGCATATTGATTTTTCTGTCATGAATTTTTACACAATCGAAGCTCTATAAGTTCAACGTATTTCATGTCTGTATCAACTACACATCATTCTGTCTGGAAATTAATGATAATATTTTATTAAGGACTGTTCACGGGGTGAAATTGTGTCTTCCTTATATTAGTTGCGTTTACTCCCGTTAGTATTTCTAGCTCTGTGATTGGTTTACAAAGAGTATGTGGTCTTGTACCGGTCGTATTCAATGAGCGTGTGGGCTGTGATGTCACTCCCCCCTGTGGTAATACCTGGCCCTCTACTAATATTTGCATCGTAATGCTAATGCTTCTACTAATACTACTACTACTGCTACTATGGCTAGGTTACTACTATTACTAGTATAACTACTGCTATTAAAGCTAAAGCTAACGCTATTAATTCTGCTGCTACTGCCATCTCTACTGGTACAACTAACACTGCTGCTAAAGATAGGGATATTAAGTAGAAAAATCTGGGGAGATAATTTCGTAAACCATATTGGCCTGCCATAACATAAAGAAAGAAAAGGATCAAAGATGGGGGTTTTAAAGGCGAAACGAAAATACAGAAGAAACACACAAAGCCAATATTTTGAGAGAACAGCTGCCTCTCTTCTTCAGCGCGACCAAAATAATAGAAACAAGGAAATTGCCAAAGAAAAACCCATATAACAAACGCGGAAAGTCAAAAAAAAAAACCAATTAAAAACCAACGAAAAAACAGCAAAAAAAATAAAAGATAAAAATAAAATTCAATAAACGACAAAATTATAAGAAGTAAAATCAAATACCTAAATACCCTAAAGTGAGTCATTCGCCAATATCCGTGATTTGCACAAAATCAAAAAAACTCGGACCTGCCATCGGCGGATGGCAGTAGTTCGTTAGTATCCGGTCAACATTCCCTAAAAGTTTCGCTTTATGATCCTTGTTCTTTTTGGTAACTTAGGATCAAACCTCCCCTTTTTTTCAATAATAAAACCTATTTGCATACCATGGGCAACTTAAATATTTACAGCACTAGCTCCATGGGTTAGGGACGACACGTCTTCCCCGGAGCCCCAATTGTTTTTGAAAAAATTGTTGTATTAAAGTTTATGTAATAATTCTTGGGGAGCTGATGGGCAACTAAATACGGCGTAGGAAAGAAGCTGGTTACCATCAAGTCACTACTAGTACCCTTAAAACAGGCAATAAAACTTTCAATTTTAAATTTAATGAGCCCCCTCCAAAGTTTCTATGACAACTTCTGCCACGTACAGTTTGATGCCTCAAAAACTTTTGCCTGATACCTCAAAAATTTCACTTTTGTGTCCAAATATGCTTATTATCCATGAGCATCCAGATAGATATAGAAGTGTCTAGGGTGGGAGCAAGAAATGAATCTTAAATCTCTCTTCATTAGAACTAATCCTGAATGTGGGCTCTACGGGTTGATAGCTCCCCTCTTATTACAGAAGAAAGCTTTCCTTGTAGCATTAAAGATTACATTTGTATGAAACTGCTAGTGTAAAGGCCCATGGTTTGCAAATAGGGTTAATTATTGGGAAAGGGGGAAGTTTATCCTAGGTTACCATAAAGGTAACTCATTTCCAGTGAAAATGACGAGTTCAGTCGTATAAAAGCTCCTGTAAATAAATAATAAAAATTACATAGAAAATAAAGAGCTTTACAGAAATTTAGTATCGTAGAGCTTTGCCATCGTAGGATGGTAAAGGGGCCGTTGGGTCGTAGGTACAATACCTAGGGGTCTTAGGATGGCCAAAGTTCTAAAGAATTCATTTGGGTTAGCCATATTCAAAAGAAACGAAAGTATATATTGAAAGGAAAAGTCTGCTCTTGAGTCTTTAAAGATTGAAACTTTTAGAGATCGCAGGTTTCAGTTGATAATGCGTTTCTGGCAATTTCTCCGTTAATTTGCCAAAGACACCCAATCATAGTTTTGAGATAGCAACTTTTTTCAGCATAGTTGAATGGTCCACCAACTATTTCTCTGGGGATAGTGGGTATGTCAACCTCCACAGTTATGCAATTTGTCCAACATGCTTTCCATGGCACTTATTAACTAAAAATTAAAAAAGCTCTTTGAACAAATTAGCTAATTACGAAGAATTCGTATTGATTCTGATCAAGAGTGCTTAATTTTATTAAAGTAACAAAGAATAGCAACACGCTTCAAAAACAAATTTTTGGAAGTTTCAAATAAGAACTGGAAGCCTGTCAAAAACGGGGAAAAATCAACAAAATGCCCCTTCCTCCCCAATAGTCTACTTTTGAAAGTAACTGATTACTTAAGGGAACCATTTAACAATCCAATGAACTGGAATTTTCGTGTTTATGAGGAAGACTTCCACCTTCCAACCTGGGCGCAGCTAATGGGGGAAGGGAAGCTCCCCCGCCCAAAGTTCCAAGGTATCTTCACGCTGCACCGGCACCTTGAAATTTAACTTATGTTTTTAGTTTAATTCTTATGTGCCCACATTTATAGGCGCAATGGTCGATTTGTGTGTTATGTTTGCGTTTCCAAACTATTCTCTTTTTTCTTTCATTTTCTAACTATTGTCATTTTAAACTCAAAATAAATAGTTCTTGCTAGGCTTCATTGAAACTACTATTTTTTTCATGCTAGTTCATAGTAGTCCACCAGCTAGCTTTCGTTTTACAAAATGGCCAGTTCTAAGGTTTAGGTCCAATTCCTGGACTAAGAACGATTTTGACATTCATTTTTTTGTTTGGTTGTTTTGACATCCACTTGGCCAAGGGTACATGTCCTTTAGGTCTCAGGCCGACTTAAACAATAACCCAGGCTATGTGACGGATATAACCCGATGATCCCGTAACCAATAACCCGACTGATAACCAAAATTAAAAGACCTTTTTCTAGTAAGGCCTGTCAGTGAGAGATAGGCAATTTGCGTAATTTAGGACCGTGTCCCTAGCACTGTAATGTCCTTGTCAACTCTGGAAGCATATTTTTATATTTTGACTAATGTTGATTGCTGCTGAATTGATTTGATGCTTTTCGAGTTAAATTGGTGCTCCTAGTGGCACTCGAGGTTGCTTTAGGTTTGAGAGGGAGGTAATGGCCAAATTCATACTTTCGACCTAGGGATTTTCATTCCTTGTTTTCGCTTTTATCTCAATTTCCATTTTTTAGTTCCGGTTTTAACGAGATTCAAAATAGACTCCTTAAAGAAAAAAAAAAGTGAAGAATTGATTAATTCCATAGTTTGGGGCCTCGGTCCTCATGGCTGTTCTCATCATCCCTTCTCAGAAGCACATGGTTGGGTCTTACAGTTTCTGAAAGGGCCTTCTAAGTAAAATGGGAATCTAACACTTTTAATATGATGCATTGGGGGTGGTTCAGTTGTTCGGGGGCAAAAAACACCGAATGGGGGCTGACTGTGGTTCAGTCACACTTTGCAACCAATAAAGCGCTAAAAGATATTACATCAAATTCAATCAGCCCCCCTTACAAGCATGGGGCACTAGCTCGATTGTCATTGGTTAGTCCTAACGTGTTGCCTAGTTAACTTTACCTCTAGTGAACATCGTCCAGCAGCTTTTGACTTATCAAGAATATGAATGGAAAGCGAAGCCAACCTTGCTAAAAAGTTGGCGAATATTGACCTCTAAGAGAGTAAAACCAACCAGCGTTGACAACGCGGTAAAATTGTATCGTATTTGAAACAATTTAGGGGTCCTGGTACAATGCGGTACATTTGGAAATTTTTTGGCAGAATACAAATTTTCCTGTATATTTTGGTCTTACTTGCTCCTTTCTTACTTGGATATTTGTTTAATTTTAGTTTATCGATTTGTTTCTTGTTACAACAAATTGTCTGACCTGCTATTTAGTTAAATACAAATTAAGCTCTTGCAGTACAATTTTAGCAAGAAAACGTGTAAATTTTTATTTCAAAGCGTTGGCAACGCTGCAATCAAGAGGCTTTTCCTCGTTGAATCTTCTTGAAATAAATCATAATAAGAAAAAATGACTCACTTTAACAAGATATCTGCCACAGTGGTGCCAGAAACTTTAAAGGACTTTGCGAACACAACTTTCATGTTTTGCACTGACAAACTGCACCAAACTTATCATTTATCATGAAAAAGGTAACTTTTAGTTTATTGAGAACGATACGTATATTTGAAGCAACGTCTTTCTCGATAGGCTCACAATATTGATAAAAAAAAAGTGTTCCTGGCCAAAAACCAGTATCGTCAACTTTGTGTTCTTGTATAGGCCTGCTGCCGATTGCGTAATAGAGGTGATAGCATAATACGCCTCAAATGCTTATCATGCATAATGCTTAAAAAAATATTTAAACTAAATTCTGAAAAAAAGGTTTCTGTTTCCAAATACATTAATTAGTTATTCTTTTCGTGTCATTTAATTTAAAACCTTAAGCAAAGACAAAGAGGTGACATGAATATATATGATAATGGGCAATTCTTTGAATTCAGACAAGGAAAAATGTTGGAAGATATATATACTGTCAAAAGCCCCAATCTTTCGGCTTCACGCCAAGAAACATACATCATCGGAGAAAGGGGAACTAGACGAAACCACTTTAGCATCCCTTTCACTTTTTCAAGATTTAAAATGGATTGGACCGCACCTCCTCCCCCATCACATCCTTTATTGCTCTTGGTCCCTAAGTAACCACTCATGGCTAAGGATAAAATATAAAAGGTTTTGTGTTAAAAAAAAAGTGGAAAGGCTTACTTGTTATGCCCTCGGCGTCAACCTGACTTACCCAGTTCCAGGGGCAAGGCCCGTGGCTAATGCAAAATACCAATTGTTCTAGAATGAAATGCTAGGTGTTTTAGAAGGGAAAAGGTGAATGTGTTTCATCTTGGGTGCCTTTTTGACAGGAACATTCCAAGAATTGATCTCTGAACCGAGTGTACTAAACATTTTAGTTGGGAGGAGGGATGTTACAAGGTATCCAAATTAGTCAACAAACTTTTTGTTTCTGATCATTTTGAAACGTACTTTCCTAAGTCAGATTCTAAAGAAATACTGTTTTGTATGGAGGCACAGAAGGGTCCGGTAATATGGGGCCTGAGAAAGGGCAAACGATTGTTTTTCTGATCGTTTTGAAACTTGTATCAGCAAGTCTTTGGAAGGAAAGGACCAAATACAAACGAGATTGCTTATTTATCTCCAAGGTTTGACATGACAACCCAGATGAAAATATGGTACTAATGAAAAACTTCATAGTTGAGAAGCCACCAAATAAAACATTTTAGAAATTTCCGGTTTTTTCCCGTATAAATGCCCTTAAAATGGATCCAGGGGCAAAAAATATGTTTCATTTTTATTTCCTTGGTATTTAAAGTTCCTGAAAGCACAATGCTAAATAATTGGCAAATGGACTTGTCATCGAAACTATTATTTCCTTTAAAAAAAAAAATGAGATTATTCCTAGGCTGCATAAAGTCCAAGAGCTCCAAAAATGTGTTATTTCTTCGGTGATAAACCAAAAAGGTACCAATAAAAAACTTCAATTTTAACCATTAGGACATCTGCTCAAAATACTTTTCACGTCTCAACTAAACTCAGTGGGACAGAAGAATAAATATGGCTGTTTGATCCCTTTGATTTTGAGACACAACCCGACCTCTTTCGAGGGGTGGAAGGAAGGAAAATGAGTTCCAAAAGCCTATCTGTGGGAAATTACCTGGAAAAAGTGTCATATCGCAACGGAACTTGGTGGCAAGAAAAAGAGTGTCTTAGTTAGACCCCGGCGCCGCGCCGGCGGATCAACCGAACGCCGACGACGAGAGGCCCGGTCTAACGCCGCCGAAGTGTCGTAACGCCGCCGGCGCGCCACCGGCACGCCGCCGCCCGCAGAGGTGGCGGCTTTCGGTCGACTTCAAATTATTTTTGCGGCAATTCTTTATTGCGTCAACCGCAAAGTCGGAGCTTTTCCTTCTCGTGTGGTTTAGTATTTCGATTTTCATGATTAGAAATCAAGCAGGGCTTGCACTATCCCCCAATTCTCGGGTATTTCCCCAAAAATCTATGCGTCACCCCGAAAAAAAATTTGGTTTCCCCGAATCCCCGAAAATCACGCAATCACGGTGCCACCCCTAGCGATTTATCACCAGTGACTTTCCCTGCCAAATATTACTTTGCATACCATAATTCTTCACTACTCTCTTGTTCATTAATTTTCGTCTCTTTTGTTAATTTGCATAAAAACCAGACGGATGCAATATACTATTGTAAATATTGCAATATACACAGTTCTTCATATGTTGACAAAAAAAATGTATCGTCTTTATGAAATGAGTTTAAATCATTTCGAATGCAGTTTCCCAATCGCTATTTCTTACATCATTCGTAGTCAAGAATTTTATTTTCAAGTTGAATAGAATTATAGAACGCATTCACTACTATACAGCTTCAGCCTTTTGTTGGATTTGAAATTGACAGCCGACAGATTGTTTCTACTGCTGAATTGTAAGCTTGCAGATTTTTTTTGCTGTTTTTTAGATAAGATTTTCTTAATGTTTAATACTCAATTATTGAACGCCTGATAGAAAATACAATCTTCTTTCTGGAATATTTTTACCCCCCCCCCCCCCAAAAAAAAAAAAAAACAAAAAACAAAAACAACCTTCGATTGAGACAAAATTTAGCTATAGACTAAGCTGTGTACAAGGTTGGGAAATTAAAGATTGAACCGGAAGTTACCCCAAAAATATGATTAATAAATAAATTGTAAATTATTGCCTATAGAGGGGGATAGGGGGCTAACATTTTTAAATGATAATACCTCATTTTTTTTATTGAAAGCAGGGATGCCAAAAAGATAATTTTTTTTTTTTCATTTAAAGTGGAGACAGAAGGAAATGATATCAAATTCCCTGGGAAACCATTGAAATATCTTGATAGACCCAGGGCCCCCCATTAGGACTTGTTCATTGTCTTTGGTATTTTGCGATTTCTCATATGCTACTGGCCTTATTTGGCTTTTGTGTGTGCTCCCTTTTAATTAGATTCTTTGGATCTTATGGAATGCCATGGCGAATCTATCACTCAGTTTTCCAATAATTTAAGGTATATCTGAATAATTTCGACATTTTTGTTGCTGTCTTTGTACCCCTTTACTCATACCTCAATTTTTTTTTCAAGGAACACTAAGCGGTTTAACGTTATTTTGCGTGTTTTTTTGAACCATATAGTGACCTAGTTAATTATTAAGTAAATTATTTGTCTAATAAAAGCTGAGACGGTATCCTATCAAGATGGTATCCAGAGGGGGGGGGGTAGGGAGGTATTACATTTAAATGATAATAGCTCGAAATGCTATTTATTGAAAGCAGGGATCCCAAAAAGTTTTTTTTTTTAATTTAAAGCAGAGACGGCATCCTATCAAGGTGGTATCCAGAGGGGGGAGGGGGGTATTGAGCTATCATATTTAAATGATAATACCTCGATTTTTTTAAAAGCAGGGTTGCCAATAAGTTAATTATTTTTTTTATTTAAAGCAGAGACGGTATCCTATCAAGATGGGATCCAGAAGGGTGGGGGCATATGGAGTTATTATATTTAAGTGATAGTACCTTGATTTTTTTTTTTTATTGAAAGCAGGGATGCCAAAAAGTTGAAAAGTTGATAAAATTAACAAGATTCTCGTGAGTTATACTTGATACAGCACTTGTATGGTTTTATCGTCCAAAGGGAAAGGGACATATGCGTCCAATCCGTTTTTTTTTTTTTATTGATGAAACGGGTTTACTTTGAAAACATTCATTCATAAGTACCAGGCAGATTCACACTAAAAGGAATTGGTGTGACGAAAGCGATATCGACATCCCCACCTAACGTTGCGCTCGAGTAACAATGGCGTCCTTGGTCCAGTGCCCAAGTTACATTAAAAGGCCAGGTCATAATAAAAGCTTTCAATTTGGGAGGTTCAAGGAGGAGTATTTTACAGTCTTATGACCTCAGGGTACTAGATGTTGCAACGTTCTTGCGTATCTACAGTGGTTTAGAAAATTCGATCACCCCACAAATGATTACCAAACATATGCACAAATGTAACATTTGAAATATTATAACACTTTTTTCAAAGATTTGAAGAATAGCAAAAAAGTCTAAATACCCCTAACTACGCTTGAAAGCTATTTTAAAAAAGAAACTCTTTGGAGATTTCCATGGAAATGACCATAGCAGAAGCTTTGAGCCTGGGTCTTTGAGTATTTTGAGTATCTACTCAAAGAGGAGTCTTTGAGTATTTTGACCCCAGGTGACTTATTGTTGCGTCTTTCTTGAATTTGGTAATTCTTGTGAGCATTTGGAAATCAAAGCTCAAACTCAATAACTGATACTAAGTGTCCTAACATTTTACTTGGATTAAAAATGACGAACTAGGATGAAAATTTCAACATCTTCCTGGAGCTAATTCAGTCGGCATATTGTTTCATTTAATTACACTTAAAATGCATGAGCTTTTCATTTTTTACCTAAGAAAATAGCTGGCACTACATTTTTCTTCATAGCGAATAAACAATTAATGTTTTTTGTGTCATTGTAATTGAAGTGTTCTCATGTGAAGTGTTCATCATGTATTTCTCAGTTTGATAAATTTACTCCTTTTAGATGCAGTTTATAATTTGACAGATATTAGGTATTTATCAGTTTATAATTTGGAATGAATCCCAAAAGAAAAAATGAATAATATCCAAAAGAGCAGCCAAAAGCAATAAAAAAGCAGCAGTTCAGCCTTAGCCTACATGACATATATTCTATAAAGAAGCCAAAAAAAACTTTAAAATGCATTTTTTAAAGTTGTTATTAAAAAACCAGTTTTTAATACAAGAAGGCTTGTTAAGAATCCAAAAGAGCAAAACAAAAAACAATCAATATCGAAGTCGCCCATTTCAACTGTTTTAAAGGTGACAAAACAGATATAGGCAAAGGGCATTATGAAAAAATTAAGCTTCTAAGTTCAAAGTTATATTCAAAGTTTTTACCCAGATAACTGACGAATTTTGTGTGATACGGTATTTGAAGTTTTATATGCAGTAATGCTCGATGAAAAAACTACTAATTTTGATAATTATTTATGTTAAGAATACATAGCTAATAGATACTTCAACTACTCGTATTATGCAAGGGTTCTGAAACGCCACAGCCATTTTGTTTCTACCAGATTTCTACTTCTCTTGATGAATAACGAAGAAGACCAGTTTCCAGCCAGCGACTAGTGAATTTTTTAACTCATGAATAGGCTCGAATCTGTTGTAAATTTAAGCTGTGATTTGAGAAAGACTGATGACAACATAAATGTCTGCGGTCAACATTGATTGCGCCGGCGGCGCGCCGCCGACACCTTACCGGCGGGGCGCCGCCGACGTCTTACGGGCGGCGCGGCGTGGCGCGGTGTTTTTAGCCCCGCCGCCGCCGGTCTTCCCTCATCGGCACGGCGCCGGGGTCTAGTCTTAGTTATGCCATGGAGGCATTGCGCCAGAACTTAACTATGTGGTGAAAGAGAATGGTTCTCTAAGATTTCATTTGGAAGCATAGAAGAAGGCAGTGTATTATCTAGAATCAAGTAATGCGAGTATCACTCGGATTGAAATGTGGCAAAAGAGGATGAAACTCCAGTGATACTCGAGTCAAGTGACTGGAGTGATATTTTAGGCTACAGATTGAAAGGAATTTAGATTTTAGTTAAAAAGTTTCCTCTTTTGTTTTAGTGGTCGTAAGAGCGTAAGAGCAATCAAATTTTTAAATGGGAGGGGGCCGCAAATTCCGAAGTCACTCAAAATCATATCACCCAGAACAATTTCGAGACAATGGGAAACCAGTGTACCGAACATTATACTTCACTCGTAATAAGGGGATATGGCTTACTAAAGGAGGGATAGGACGCTAAAAAAGGTTTGGACAGCACCGTTGAAATATTTTCTTTACATTTTTCCTCTTTTCTGAAGCCCTCTACAGAATGCTGTCCCATAAACCCATATCATCTCGGCTTGGGAAGGTCTGATGTTACACACTCTCAGCTAGTATTTCGAGGGAAACAAAAAAAAAGTGATCCAGTCCCTCACCCCCTCCTTTAAATGTTTCTTGTGGGCTTGAGCATGCGTTTCCCCTGACCCTTGCTTAAACGCCGTCAACGAAAATTACTATACTAGATAAACAGGTATTGAGTAATTCATTGACTTCAAATAGTAAGTGCAACATAAGAGAAACGGTCCACTGTCACAGATTTTTGATAAATTGGTTCGAGTATAAGCCTATAACTGCTTGCCCTACATCGTTTTGAATCTCATTTGCGTATTTATAGAAACCTAAGCCTGTATTTTCAGCTACACCAGGTATGCCTAAGTTAAAACCAGAATTTTAATTTGGGGTCGGTCACCTAATTATAAATGTATTAAGCAGATTTAATAAGAAATACACTTGAGCTAAGCTTTGAGGGGTTACTAACTCCCAAAATATATGTAGAGTTGTGCCCAGCCACTGCCAAGGGATGTCACAGAGTAATGAGAGGATGTGCGTGAAATGCTAGATAAAGTTTTTCATCAAGCACCTCTCTATTGACCTAAAATATATGCATGGTTTCCAAGGGTAGTAGTAGAGATGCCTTATTGACTCCCGTACGAACCACGTGGTTTATGGATTTTGTTAGTGAGAGTTTGAAAAACAGGAACTTTCTCACATTTTTTTATGGTTTTTGTCAGTGAGAATTTGAAAAACAGGAACTTTCTCACATTTTTGTATGTTTTTATGGACTTTGTCAGTGAGAATTTGAAAAAAAAAAAAAAACAGGAACTTTCTCACATTTTTGTATGTTTTTCTGGACTTTGTCAGTGAGAATTTGAAAAAACAGGAACTCTCTCACATTTTTGTATGTTTTTTATGGTTTTTGTCAGTGAGAATGGAAAAACAGGAACTTTCTCACATTTATGGATGTTTTATGGATTTTGTCAGTGAGAATGGAAAAAACAGGAACTTTCTCACTTTCATGGATTATTGAGTCATTAATCAAATTGTTTCCAGGGAATGTCTGACAGATGACGTCAAGTTAATTAATGTCTTTGATGCATTTCCAAAGAGAATTGTCTCCGGGGCAAAGTTTAGATCACACGTGACAGATGATGTCATGATTGATTGATTGACATGAAAGGGGAAATAATTTGTTATTTCTAAAGAGAATTGATTCACGAAAGGGGAATTAATTTGTTGTTTCTAAAGAGAACCGTCTCAGAGCGAATGTTTAGATCTTAGCGATGAATTGTTTAGCACGGGAATCAGGTTTCTAAATAATTTGAAATGTGCCAGCGCAGGGATGCCAAAAAAAGGAACACGCTGAAATTACGTTTAGGGATAATTTGGGCGAAAACTGTTTTAGACAGGTTATGGAATTATTTCGGCGAAACAGTTAGAGACATTTTAAAAGATGATTTTAAAAGATGATTTTAGAAGAGGATTTGAGGGTGTGAAACTCTGTGGTCCTTATAATACACAAGTTCCATTTGAACAATGTTGTGAGGTCCCCTACCACAACCCAAAGGCTCCTCATACCCCACCCCACCCTGAAGGAAGCCACCGGTCCTCAAAGGTCCCCCAAGCTCCCAAAGGCCCCACCCAGACCCCCAAAGGACCCCCAGGCCCCCAAAGGCCCCCTCCCCCCCCCCTTGGCCCCCAAAGGGTCCCCTTCCTCTCCCTCCCTCTCCTCCCCCCTCCTCACCTTCCCCTCCCCCACCCCTCCTCCCCTCCCCTCCTCCCCCTCCCCTCCTCCCCTCCCTTTCCCTTCCCTCCCCCATTTTTTAATATTTTATGATAGTGACTAAGTTTTAGTTAAGAGTTTCGAGTTTTAGCTTAGAGTCTTAGCTTAGAGTTTTTTGTTAGAGTTCTAGTTTAGTTTAATTTTAGTTAAGAGTTTGATGTTTTTACCTTTGAGTTTCAGTTAGAGTTCTAGTTTAGTTTAGTTTTAGTTAAGAGTTTGGTGTTTTACCTTAGAGTCTTAGCTTAGAGTTCTAGTTTAGTTTGGTTTTACTTAAGATTTTAGAGTTTTAGCTTAGAGTCTCAGCTTAGAGTTTTTGTAAGAGTTCTAGTTTATTTTAGTTTTAGTTAAGAGTTTAGTGTTTTTAGCTTAGAGTCTTAGCTTAGAGTTTATGTTGAAGTTCTAGCATAGTTTAGTTATAGTTTAGAGTTTTAGCTTAGAGTCTTAGCTTAGAGTTTTTGTTAGAGTTGAAGTTTAGTTTAGTTTTAGTTAAGAGTTTAGAGTTTTTTTTTTTTAGAGTTCTAGTTTAGTTTAATTTTAGTTAAGAGTTTGATTTTTTACCTTTGAGTTTCAGTTAGAGCTCTAGTTTAGTTTAGTTTTTAGTTAAGAGTTTAGAGTTTACCATAGAGTCTTAGCTTACAGTTTTAGTTAGAGTTCTAGTTTAGTTTAGTTTTAGTTACAGTTCAGAATTTAGAGTTTTGGCTTAGAGTCTTAGCTTAAAGTTATAGTTTGGTTAAGTTTTAGTTAAGAGTTTAGAGTTTTTAGCTTAGAGTTTTTTGTTGAAGTTCTAGTTTAGTTTAGTTTTAGTTAATAGTTTAGAGTTTTAGCTTAGAGTCTTAGCTTAGAGTTTTTGTTAGAGTTCTAGTTTAGTTTAGTTTTAGTTAAGAGTTTAGAGTTTTTAGCTTAGAGTCTTAGCTTAAAGTTTTAGTTTGGTTTAGTTTTAGTTAAGAGTATTTTTTTAGCTTAGAGTCTTAGCTTAGAGTTTTGTTAGAGTTCTAGTTTAGTTTAGTTTTAGTTAAGAGTTTAGAGTTTTTTTAGCTTAGAGTCGTAGCTTAGAGTTTTATTCAGAGTTCTAATTTAGTTTAGTTTAGTTACAGTTCAGAATTTAGAGTTTTAGCTTAGAGTCATAGCTTATAATTTTAATTTACTTAAAGTTGTAGTTTGGTTAAGTTTTAGTTAAGAGTTTCGAGTTTTGTCTTAGAGTCTTAGCTTAGAGTTTTTGTTAGAGTTGAAGTTTAGTTTAATTTTGGTTAAGAATTTGATGTTTTACCTTTGAGTTTCAGTTAGAGTTCTAGTTTAGTTTACTTTTAGTTAAGAGTTTAGAGTTTTTAGCTTAGAGTCTTAGCTTAAAGTTTTCGTTTGGTTTAGTTTTAGTTAAAAGTTTAGAGTTTTTTTTTGCTTAGAGTCTTAGCTTAGAGTTTTTGTTAGAGTTCTAGTTTAGTTTAGTTTTAGTGAAGAGTTTAGAGTTTTTAGCTTAGAGTCTTAGCTTAGAGTTTTATTCAGAGTTCTAGTTTAGTTTAGTTACAGTTCAGAATTTAGAGTTTTAGCTTAGAGTCATAGCTTATAATTTACTTAAAGTTGTAGTTTGGTTAAGTTTTAGTTAAGAGTTTCGAGTTTTAGCTTAGAGTCTTAGCTCAGAGTTTTTGTTAGAGTTCTAGTTTAGTTTAGTTTTAGTTAAGAGTTTAGAGTTTTACCTTAGAGTCTTAGCTTAGAGTTTTAGTTAGATTTGAAGTTAAGTTTAGTTACAGTGAAGAATTTAGAGTTTTAGCTTAGAGTCATAGCTTAGAGTTTTACTTAAAGTTTTAGTTTGACTAAGTTTTAGTTAAGAGTTTCGAGTTTTAGCTTAGAGTTTTAGCTTAGAGTTTTTTGTTAGAGTTCTAGTTTAGTTTAATTTTAGTTAAGAGTTTGATGTTTTACCTTTGAGTTTCAGTTAGAGTTCTAGTTTAGTTTAGTTTTAGTTAAGAGTTTGGTGTTTTACCTTAGAGTCTTAGCTTAGAGTTCTAGTTTAGCTTAGTTTTACTTAAGAGTTTAGAGTTTTAGCTTAGAGTCTCAGCTTAGAGTTTTTGTTAGAGTTCTAGTTTATTTTAGTTTTAGTTAAGAGTTTAGTGTTTTTAGCTTAGAGTCTTAGCTTAGAGTTTATGTTGAAGTTCTAGTATAGTTTAGTTTTAGTTTAGAGTTTTAGCTTAGAGTCTTAGCTTAGAGTTTATGTTGAAGTTCTAGTATAGTTTAGTTTTAGTTTAGAGTTTTAGCTTAGAGTCTTAGCTTAGAGTTTTGTTTAGAGTTATAGTTTAGTTAAATTTTAGTTAAGAGTTTGATTTTTTACCTTTGAGTTTCAGTTAGAGTTCTAGTTTAGTTTAGTTTTAGTTTAGAGTTTTAGCTTAGACTTAGAGTTTTAATTAGAGTTCTAGTTTAGTTTAGTTTTAGTTAAGAGTTTAGAGTTTTTAGCTTAGAGTCTTAGCTTAAAGTTTTAGTTTGGTTTAGTTTTAGTTAAGAGTTTAGAGTTTTTAGCTTAGAGTTTTTGTTGAAGTTCTAGTTTAGTTTAGTTTTAGTTAATAGTTTAGAGTTTTAGCTTAGAGTCTTAGCTTAGAGTTTTTGTTAGAGTTCTAGTTTAGTTTAGTTTTAGTTAAGAGTTTAGAGTTTTTAGCTTAGAGTCTTAGCTTAAAGTTTTAGTTTGGTTTAGTTTTAGTTAAGAGTTTTTTTTTAGCTTAGAGTCTTAGCTTAGAGTTTTTGTAGAGTTCTAGTTTAGTTTAGTTTTAGTTAAGAGTTTAGAGGGTTTTTTTTTTGTTAGAGTTCTAGTTTAGTTAAATTTTAGTTAAGAGTTTGATTTTTTACCTTTGAGTTTCAGTTAGAGTTCTAGTTTAGTATAGTTTTAGTTAAGAGTTTACCATAGAGTCTTAGCTCAGAGTTTAGTTAGAGTTCTAGTTTAGTTTAGTTTTAGTTAAGAGTTTAGAGTTTTATCTTAGAGTCTTAGCTTAGAGTTTTAGTTAGATTTGAAGTTTAGTTTAGTTACAGTTAAGAATTTAGAGTTTTAGCTTAGAGTCATAGCTTAGAGTTTTACTTAAAGTTTTAGTTTGACTAAGTTTTAGTTAAGAGTTTCGAGTTTTAGCTTAGAGTCTTAGCTTAGAGTTTTTTGTTAGAGTTCTAGTTTAGTTTAATTTTAGTTAAGAGTTTGATGTTTTACCTTTGAGTTTCAGTTAGAGTTCTAGTTTAGTTTAGTTTTACTTAAGAGTTTAGAGTTTTAGCTTAGAGTCTCAGCTTAGAGTTTTTGTTAGAGTTCTAGTTTATTTTAGTTTTAGTTAAGAGTTTTAGTGTTTTAGCTTAGAGTCTTAGCTTAGAGTTTATGTTGAAGTTCTAGTATAGTTTTAGTTTTAGTTTAGAGTTTTTTAGCTTAGAGTCTTAGCTTAGAGTTTTTTGTTAGAGTTGAAGTTTAGTTTAGTTTTAGTTAAGAGTTTAGAGTTTTTTTTTTTTTGTTAGTTCTAGTTTAGTTTAATTTTTGTTAAGAGTTTGATTTTTTACCTTTGAGTTTCAGTTAGAGTTCTAGTTTAGTTTAGTTTTAGTTAAGAGTTTAGAGTTTACCATAGAGTCTTAGCTTAGAGTTTTTAGTTAGAGTTCTAGTTTAGTTTAGTTTTAGTTACAGTTCAGAATTTAGAGTTTAGCTTAGAGTCATAGCTTAGAGTTTTACTTAAAGTTATAGTTTGGTTAAGTTTTAGTTAAGAGTTTAGAGTTTTTAGCTTAGAGTTTTTGTTGAAGTTCTAGTTTAGTTTAGTTTTAGTTATAGTTTAGAGTTTTAGCTTAGAGTCTTAGCTTAGAGTTTTTGTTAGAGTTGAAGTTTAGTTTAATTTTAGTTAAGAATTTGATGTTTTACCTTTGAGTTTCAGTTAGAGTTCGAGTCTAGTTTACTTTTAGTTTAGAGTTTACAGTTTTTTAGCTTAGAGTCTTAGTTTAGAGTTTTAGTTAGAGTTCTAGTTTAGTTTAGTTTTAGTTAAGAGTTTAGAGTTTTTTAGCTTAGAGTCTTAGCTTAGAGTTCTTGTTAGAGTTCTATTTTATTTAGTTTTAGTTAAGAGTTTAGAGTTTTTAGCTTAGAGTCTTAGCTTAGAGTTTTTGTTGAAGTTTTAGTTTAGTTTAGTTTTAGTTTTAGTTAATAGTTTAGAGTTTTAGCTTAGAGTCTTAGCTTATAGTTTTTGTTAGAGTTGTAGGTTAGCCTACGTACGCGCGCGTCCGTAGGCTAACCTAGCCTAACCTAACTTAACCTAACCTAACTTAATCTAACCTAACCTAATCATAAACCTAACTTTTTGCCTGTCTCTCACCTAACCTAAGCTAACCTAAGTGAAGCGTACGTGGGCTAACCTAACCTAACTTAACCTAACCTAATCTAACCTAACTTAATCTAGCCTAACCTAACCTAACCATACTCGCCGGAAAAGGTTAGATTAGGTTAGCTTATCATGAGCGCTCATGATAAGCTAACCTAATCTAACCTAACTTAAACGTGGAGAAACCTAACCTCTAACCTAACCTAACCTAATCTAACCTATGGTTTTGGTATTTCTATGCAATATTGTGTAATTTTGTGGTTATGCTAGTTTGGACTAAACTTCAACTCTAACTAAATCTCTAAGCTAAGATTCTAGGCTAAACCTCTAAGCTATAACTCTTAAGTAAAACTAAAATAAACAATAACTCTAACTAAAACTCTAAACTAAGACTCTAAGCTAAAACTACAAACTCTTAACTATAACTAAACTAAACGAAACTTCAACCCTAACTAAAACTCTAATCTAAGACTTTAAGGTAAAACTCAAAACTCTTAACTAAAACTAAACTAAACTAAAACTCTAACAAAAACTCTAAGCTAAGACTCTAAGCTAAAACTATAAACTCTTAACTAAAACTAAACTAAACTAGAGCTTCAAACAAAACTCTAAGCTAAGACTCTAAGCTAAAAACTCTAAACTCTTAACTAAAACTAAACTAAACTAGAACTCTAACAAAAACTCTAAGCTAAGACTCTAAGCTAAAATTCTAAACTCTTAACTAAAACTAAACTAAACTAGAACTCTAACTAAAACTCTAAGCTATAACTCTAAAGGTAAAACACCAAACTCTTAACTAAAACTAAACTAAACTAGAACTCTAACAAAAACTCTAAGCTAGGACTCTAAGCTAAAAAACTCTAAACTCTTAACTAAAACTAAACTAAACTAAAACTTCAACAAAAACTCTAAGCTATGATTCTATGATAAAACTCTAAACTCTTAAGTAAACTAAACTAGAACTCTAACAAAGACTCTAAACTACGACTCTAAGCTAAAAACTCTAAACTCTTAACTATAACTAAACTAAACTTCAACTCTAACTATAACTCTAAGCTAAGACTAAGCTAAAACTCTAAACTCTTAACTAAAACTAAACTAAACTAAAAAACTCTACGCTAAGTCTCGAAGGTAAAACTCCAGACGCTTAACTATATCTAAACTAAACTAGAACTCTAACAAAAACTCTAAGCTACGACTCTAAGCTAAAACTCTAAAACTATTAACTAAACCTAAACTAAACTAGAACTTCAACAAAAACTCTAAGCAAAGGACTCTAAGCCAAAAACTCTAAACTCATAACTAAAACTAAAATAAACTAGAACTCTAACAAAAACTCTAAGCTAAGACTCTAAGCTAAAATTCTAAACTCTTAACTAAAACTAAACTAAACGAGAACTCTAACTAAAACTCTAAGCTAAGACTCTAAGGTAAAACACTAAACTCTTAACTAAAAGTAAACTAAACTAGAACTCTAACTGAAACTCAAAGCTAAAACATCAAATTCTTAACTAAAATTAAACTAAACTAGAACTCTAACAAAAACTCTAAGCTAAGACTCTAAGCTAAAATTCTAAACTCTTAACTAAAACTAAACTAGAACTCTAACTAAAACTCTATGCTAAGACTCTAAGGTAAAACACTAAACTCTTAACTAAAAGTAAACTAAACTAGAACTCTAACTGAAACTCAAAGGTGAAACATCAAATTCTTAACTAAAGTTAAACTAAACTAGAACTCTAACAAAAACTCTAAGCTAAGACTCTAAGGTAAAAACTCTAAACTCTTAAGTAAAACTAAGCTAAACTAGAACTCTAACAAAAACTGTAAGCTAAGACTCAGCTAAAACTCGAGACTCTTAACTAAATCTTAACCAAGCTATAACTTTAAGTAAAACTCTAAGCTATGACTCTAAGCTAAAAATCTAAATTCTTAACTGTAACTAAACTAAACTTTAACTCTAACTAAAACTCTAAGCTAAGACTCTATGGTAAAACTCTAAACTCTTAACTAAAACTAAATTAAACTAGAACTCTAAATAAAACTAAGCTAAGACTCTAAGCTAAAAACTCTAAACTCCTAACTAAAACTAAACTAAACTAGAACTCTAATTAAAACTCTAAGTCTAAGCTAAAACTCTAAACTAAAACTAAACTAAACTAGAACTTCAACAAAAACTGTAAACTAAGACTCTAAGCTAAAAACACTAAACTCTTAACTAAAACCAAACTAAACTAGAACTCTAACAAAAAACTCTAAGCTGAGACTCTAAGCTAAATTCTATACTCTTAAGTAAAACTAAACTTAACTAAAACTCTAAGCTAAGTCTCTAAGCTAAAACTCTAAACTCCTAACTATTACTAAACTAAACTTCAACTCTAACAAAAACTATAAGCTAAGACTCTAAGCTAAAACTCTAAACTATTAACTGAAACTAAAACTAAACTAAACTAAAACTTCAACAAAAACTCTAAGCTAAGATTCTAAGCTAAAAACTCTAAACTCTTAACTAAAACTAAAATAAACTAGAACTCTAACAAGAACTCTAAGCTAAGAATCTAAGCTAAAAAACTCTAAACTCTTAACTAAAACTAAACTAAACTAGAACTCTAACTAAAAACTCTAAACTAAGACTCTAAGCTAAAAAACTGTAAACTCTAAACTAAAAGTAAACTAGACTAGAACTCTAACTGAAACTCAAAGGTAAAACATCAAATTCTTAACTAAAATTAAACTAAACTTCAACTCTAACAAAAACTCTAAGCTAAGACTCTAAGCTAAAACTCTAAACTATTAACTAAAACTAAACTAAACTAGAACTTCAACAAAAACTCTAAGCTAAAAACTCTAAACTCTTAACTAAAACTTAACCAAACTATAACTTTAAGTAAAACTCTAAGCTATGACTCTGAGCTAAAACTCTAAATTCTGAACTGTAACTAAAACTAAACTAAACTAGAACTCTAACTAAAACTCTAAGCTAAGACTCTATGGTAAACTCTAAACTCTTAACTAAAACTAAACTAAACTAGAACTCTAACTGAAACTCAAAGGTAAAAAATCAAACTCTTAACTAAAATTAAACTAAACTAGAACTCTAACAAAAAAAACTCTAAACTCTTAACTAAAACTAAACTAAACTTCAACTCTAACAAAAACTCTAAGCTAAGACTCTAAGCTAAAACTCTAAACTAAAACTAAACTATACTAGAACTTCAACATAAACTCGAAGCTAAGACTCTAAGCTAAAAACACTAAACTCTTAACTAAAACTAAAAAAACTAGAACTCTAACAAAAACTCTAAGCTGAGACTCTAAGCTAAAACTCTAAACTCTTAAGTAAAACTAAACTAAACTAGAACTCTAAGCTAAGACTCTAAGTAAAACACTAAACTCTTAACTAAAACTAAACTAAACTAGAACTCTAACTAAAACTCTAAGCTAAGACTCTAAGCTAAAACTCTAAACTATTAACTAAAACTAAACTAAACTAGAACTTCAACAAAAACTCTAAGCTAAAAACTCTAAACTTTTAACTAAAAAACTAAACCAAACTAAAACTTTAAGCTAAGACTCTAAGCTGAAAACTCTAAACTCTTAACTAAAACTAAACTAAACTATAACTCTAATTAAAACTCTAAGTCTAAGCTAAAACTCTAAACTAAAACTAAACTAAACTAGAACTCTAACTGAAACTCAAAGGTAAAAAATCAAACTCTTAACTAAAATTAAACTAAACTAGAACTCTAACAAAAAAAAAACTCTAAACTCTTAACTAAAAACTAAACTAAACTTCAACTCTAACAAAAACTCTAAGCTAAGACTCTAAGCTAAAACTCTAAACTAAAACTAAACTATACTAGAACTTCAACATAAACTCTAAGCTAAGACTCTAAGCTAAAACTCTAAACTAAAACTAAACTATACTAGAACTTCAACATAAACTCTAAGCTAAGACTCTAAGCTAAAAACACTAAACTCTTAACTAAAACTAAAATAAACTAGAACTCTAACAAAAACTCTAAGCTGAGACTCTAAGCTAAAACTCTAAACTCTTAAGTAAAACTAAACTAAACTAGAACTCTAAGCTAAGACTCTAAGGTAAAACACCAAACTCTTAACTAAAACTAAACTAAACTAGAACTCTAACTGAAACTCAAAGGTAAAACATCAAACTCTTAACTAAAATTAAACTAAACTAGAACTCTAACAAAAAACTCTAAGCTAAGACTCTTAACTAAAACTAAACTAAACTAGAACTCTAACAAAAACTCTGAGCTAAGACTCTAAGCTAAAACTCGAAACTCTTAACTAAAACTTAACCAAACTACAACTTTAAGTAAAATTATAAGCTATGACTCTAAGCTAAAACTCTAAATTCTGAACTGTAACTAAACTAAACTAAACTAGAACTCTGAATAAAACTCTAAGCTAAGACTCTAAGCTAAAAACTCTGAACTCTTAACTAAAACTGAACTAAACTAGAACTCTAACAAAAACTCTAAGCTAAGACTCTGAGCAAAAAAAACTCTAAACTTTTAACTAAAACTAAACCAAACTAAAACTTTAAGCTAAGACTCTAAGCTAAAAACTCTAAACTCTTAACTAAAAGTAAACTAAACTAGAACTCTAACTGAAATTCAAAGGTAAAACATCAAATTCTTAACTAAAATTAAACTAAACTTCAACTCTAACAAAAACTCTAAGCTAAGACTCTAAGATAAAACTCGAAACTCTTACTAAAACTTAACCAAACTACAACTTTAAGTAAAATTATAAGCTATGACTCTAAGCTAAAACTCTAAATTCTGAACTGTAACTAAACTAAACTAAATTAGAACTCTGAATAAAACTCTAAGCTACGATTCTAAGCTAAAAAACTCTAAACTCTTAACTAAAACTAAACTAAACTAGAACTCTAAAAAAAACTCTAAGCTAAGACTCTAAGCTAAAAAAAACTCTTGACTAAAACTAAACCAAACTAAAACTTTAAGCTAAGACTCTAAGCTAAAAACTCTAAACTCTTAACTAAAACTAAAACTAAAACTAGAACTCTAACAAAAACTCTAAGCTAAGACTCTAAGCTAAAACTCTAAACTATTAACTAAAACTAAACTAAACTAGAACTTCAACAAAAACTCTAAGCTAAAAACTCTAAACTCTTAACTAAAACTTAACCAAACTATAACTTTAAGCTAAGACTCTAAGCTAAAACTCTAAATTCTGAACTGTAACTAAAACTAAACTAAACTAGAACTCTAACTAAAACTCTAAGCTAAGACTCTATGGTAAACTCTAAACTCTTAACTAAAACTAAACTAAACTAGAGCTCTAACTGAAACTCAAAGGTAAAAATCAAACTCTTAACTAAAATTAAACTAAACTAGAACTCTAACAAAAAAAAAACTC
Source organism: Artemia sinica (assembly GCA_027921565.1). Classification (NCBI taxonomy): domain Eukaryota; kingdom Metazoa; phylum Arthropoda; class Branchiopoda; order Anostraca; family Artemiidae; genus Artemia; species Artemia sinica. The sequence continues at coordinate 1,082,302 of CM051259.1, read as the reverse complement.
TAAACTCTTAACTAAAACTAAACTAAACTTCAACTCTAACAAAAACTCTAAGCTAAGACTCTAAGCTAAAACTCTAAACTATAACTAAACTATACTAGAACTTCAACATAAACTCTAAGCTAAGACTCTAAGCTAAAAACACTAAACTCTTAACTAAAAACTAAAATAAACTAGAGCTCTTACAAAAACTCTAAGCTGAGACTCGAAGCTAAAACTCTAAACTCTTAAGTAAAACTAAACTAAACTAGAACTCTAAGCTAAGACGCTAAGGTAAAACACCAAACTCTTAACTAAAACTAAACTAAACTAGAACTCTAACTGAAACTCAAAGGTAAAACATCAAACTCTTAACTAAAATTAAACTAAACTAGAACTCTAACAAATAACTCTAAGCTAAGACTCTAAGCTAAAACTCGAAACTCTTAACTAAAACTTAGTCACTATCATAAAATTTAAAAATGGGGGAGGGAAGGGAAGGGGAGGGGGAGGAGGGGAGGTGGAGGAGGGGACGGGGGAGGAGGGGAGGGGGAGGAGGGTGGGGGAGGGGAAGGTGAGGAGGGGGGAGGAGAGGGAGGGGAACCTTTGGGGGCCAAGAGGGGGAGGGGGCCTTTGGGGGCCTGGGGGGTCCTTTGGGGGTCTGGGGGGGCCTTTGGGAGCTTTGGGGACCTTTGAGGACCGGTGGCTTCCTTCGGGGTTGGGGTGGGGTATGAGGAGCCTTTGGGGTTGTGGTAGGGGACCTCAGAACATTGTTCAAATGGAACTTGTGTATTATAAGGACCACAGAGTTTCACCCTCAAATCCTCTTCTAAAATCATCTTTTAAAATCATCTTTTAAATGTCTCTAACTGTTTCGCCGAAATAATTCCATAACCTGTCTAAAACAGTTTCGCCCAAATAATCCCTAAACGTAATTTCAGCGTGTTCCTTTTTTTTTGGCATCTCTGCGCTGGCACATTTCAAATTATTTAGAAACCTGATTCACGCGCTAAACAATTCATCGCTAAGATCTAAACATTCGCTCTGAGACGGTTCTCTTTAGAAACAACAAATTAATTCCCCTTTCGTGAATCCATTCTCTTTAGAAAAAAAAAATTAATTCCCCTTTCATGTCAGTCAATCAATCATGACATCATCTGTCACGTGTGATCTAAACTTTGCCCCGGAGACAATTCTCTTTGGAAATGCATCAAAGACATTAATTAACTTGACGTCATCTGTCAGACATTCCCTGGAAACAATTTGATTAATGACTCAATAATCCATGAAAGTGAGAAAGTTCCTGTTTTTTTCCATTCTCACTGACAAAATCCAAAAAACATCCATAAATGTGAGAAAGTTCCTGTTTTTTCCATTCTCACTGACAAAAACCATAAAAACATTCAAAAATGTGAGAGAGTTCCTGTTTTTTCAAATTCTCACTGACAAAGTCCATAAAAAACATACAAAAATGTGAGAAAGTTCCTGTTTTTCAAATTCTCACTGACAAAGTCCATAAAAACATACAAAAATGTGAGAAAGTTCCTGTTTTTCAAATTCTCACTGACAAAAACCATAAAAAAATGTGAGAAAGTTCCTGTTTTTCAAACTCTCACTGACAAAATCCATAAACCACGTGGTTCGTACGGGAGTCAATAAGGCATCTCTACTGGTAGTATAATAGTAATATTTGTGTTTTTTTTTTCTAAAATAGTTAGTTGTCAGTATATCCAAAACAGAGTTATTCTTAGTAATTTCTATTCAATTTCTTCTTAAATTTTGAACAAAAAGTAACTTTGGACAAATTTTTCAATGTTTTACCTCTATTCAGTACCCTTTTGTCAGTTTAGCACTAAACGCACGAAAAATGTGTGACGCCATTACCTCTTTTCATCGTCATGTGTGTTTTTGCCGGTAAGATAGTGATGATCGCTCAGGGAAGTGGCAACAGGGCTGCCAACTTGCACATTTTTTGTGTGAAGTGCACTCTTTTTTTTTCATTACACTCTTTCACACCAGGGACCGGATTTGCACTCTTTTTGCCCGTTATTTGCTCTTTGCACTCTTTTTTGCACACTTTTATGAAATAATGATAGAAAAAGTATTAAGCGAAATATAAAATAAAATTTAACTATTTAAGTGCAAAAGATAGAGCAGCTAGCCGGTATGATCTCCATTACCTATGCCTGGGCCGTCCTCCGGGCGTCTTTCTTGTTTTCTCAGCCATTTACCAAGAAGTAGATCAAAGCATAGATAGCCATTGAAAACGTGGTAAATTCAAATCAAGTTTTATAGAAGGAAGTTGAAAGCTGTTGGGAACAACTGTTCTTCATGGAAATGGAAAAGTGAGTATGAAACATGAAGTAAGGCGATGTAGAAGCAACAACCAAAATAAAACTTTTCAAAGTCTACTCTCAAATTGATAAAATTCTGCAAAGACTTTAGGCCTGTGCACCATTTTAAAGCGTGAATTACCCATATCTTCTTGTGATAGCCTTTTTTTCTGAAATAAGCATCTTATCTTTCCAGCCAGGGGTCCAAGATTTTGCTTTGGATTGGACCCATACATATCAAAATGATATAAAAGGGTAAATTAGGAAAATATGGGGTAGCCAAAAATTGTAGTTTAGACTTTAGACACTTCTTGCTATCTTGTAAAGCAGTTGAGTTAGGTGAATGACACTTTCAGAAATGAATCCAGGGCCAAAAATTTCGAGCCAATTGAAAATGACAATGAAAAATGGGCAAATATTGAGCAGTTCACATTTTTGACCTATGAATAAAGTGAACATACCATTCGATGCCTTTTCTTCTGCTCTTTCCGAATATAATAATCATTTTTGGCGCAAATTCAGTCCATCCCACCCAAATATTCCAATTCAGGGTATATACTTGCACATTAGGGTGGGGATGGGGGTAAAGTTTAAACTTACCGCTATATTCCGAATTGCATCCTGAATCCAAGTTTAACATTACTTTGCGTCAGAAATGAACTTTACAAGCCTCCCCCCCCCCTAATGAGTAAATATGTACCCTAGGGATTGGGAGTAAAGTGAATTTACGCCAAAAGCTATTAGTATATTTGGAAAGAACATAAGAAAAGACATCGAGCGGAATGTTCACTTTATTCATAGGTAAAAATATGAACTGCTCAATATTTACCAAAGAATGAACTATATAGTACCAAAAAGACAGGTATACTAAAAAATGATCCTTTTCTGTGGATGCTATAATTATACGGGTCTATCTTAGGTTTGATAAGATTTTTGAAGACTCAAGATTTCAGTTGGGGGAGGGGGCAAACTGGGGCCAGGTATTAAAATCATCCACATCCATTTTGCTTGCTGAATTTTAAGTAGGACAGAGTTTAAAACATTTTTGTCTTTGCCAAGCTTTGCTTATGGACAAAGCTTGGCAGAATTACTAAGTGCTTATATTCTCAATTTTAAGCAAAGCTAATTGTAGAATAGGCTAATAACTCCTTTTAACATTCCCGAGAGCTTATACAGTAATCAGGTAATCTTGTACAAGAGTAATCTTGCACAAGGAGAAAAAAGGTGCCTAGTATTTCTGTCCAAGCCTTTTTCCTTTTTTGCATACTTATTTCAGCCTTGGTTTTTAACACTATTAAAAAACATGAAGTTTTTCAACAACTGGAAGTAAGGAGCAACACTAAAACTTTAAACGAACAGAAGTTATCACGTATTTGAAGAGGGTCGCCCCCTCCCCAACACCTCGCTCTTCACACTAAAGTTTTTTAGTACTTTTATAAAAGCTTCTTATTGTTCTACTTAAACGACCCTTGTGTTTCAGGAGTTCTTTTAAAGAATTGGGACAAAATTCAAACTTTAGCGTAAATAGTGAGGTGTTGAGGAGCAGGCAACCCTGTACGTTGTATTTTTTGTTCGGTCGAAGTTTTAATGTTGCTCCTTACTTTCAGTTGAGAAAATTTGTTTTTTATTTAATTTCTGATCGTTTTTTAAAAAGCCTAGGAATACCTTTGCAAAATTTGATGGCGATTGCCTTTGACAATGCTAGTGTTAACATTGGACATCAAGAAGGTCTTGGTGTACTGTTAAAAGAATATGTGCGAGATTTGTCTGTGCTAGGCTGCACTAGCCATTCACTTTCTCTCTGTTCTGCATATGCAGCTAAAAAAGTTCCAGATGGAATTGACATTTTTATTCGTGACGTAATTACATATGTGGCAAATAGCCCAAAAAGACAGGATCTACAAAAATTTCTGTCACGTGGAAAAAAACCGTAAGCTTTTGCAGACTTCAATTAGACGATGGCTCACACTTGAAACTTCCATTGAACGGATCCTTGAGCAGTGGAACCCGCTCCTTTTATTCTTTACCAACCATGGAGAAGGTGACTCCGTTGGAGATAGAGGAGCCAAAGAAAAGGCTAGTAAAATTCTTGCATTTATGCGTGATTCATCTGTGAAAGTTACTTAGTATTTTCATTCATTTGTCATACAAAAGATCAATGCACTAAACAAAGCGTTTCAGCTGAGAGAACACGGATTCACAGGCTTTTTGGAAGTTCGTGACAGACGTATCTCTTGCTCCTCAAGTGCTTTGTCAAAAAGAGAGAAATAGGGCGCGTACAAGACCCATTTAAAGTTCGGTTGAGCCTAGCTCATTTTCTTGCACTTGATTGCATAAAGTTGGGACCAAATGCACTGTGCCCCTTGAGAAACTGCAAAAACACTGGCCTATTGAGTACTCAGCAGGTTCACTGCATCCAAATAAACTGTCTGATTTTTTTTCTTTTGAACTGTGCTCACAAATGAGCAAACGGATTGACTACAATGACCTAACGTTGGAAAATCTCAAATGCTTAAGTCCAAATGTTGCCTTATCTGGAGATGTGGACACTCTTGTGCCTCTTCTTCAACGGTTTCCGAATTTGATTGGTTACACTGAGGCACACGTGATAAAATGCAAATAAAAATGCAATAAACACGCAATTTTGTGTGTTGTTTTGAAGGGTGATAAATCCGTTTTGTTTCTGCTTCCATTTTTTTTTTGCCGTGCTAGGGTACCGTACTTGACTTGACTACAATGAAGTCAGCTAAAGTTCAGCTATAGTGGACCTCTTATATTCCTTTCAAAATGTTTGGATAAAATGGAGATAAAACTTTAACAGTAGAGATGACCCTAAAGGTCCGGGGGGGACTCCTTATATGGGCATAGAACCACGTGGTTTATGGACTTTCTCAGTGAGAATTTGAAAAAACAGGAATTTTGTCACATTTATGGATGGTTTTATGGACTTTGTCAGTGAGAATGAAAAAAACAGAAAGTTTGTCACATTTATGGATGGTTTTATGGATGGTTATGTGTGTTGATTATTTGATGGTTTTATGGATTTTGTCAGTGAGAATGGAAAAAAAAAAAAAAAAACAGGAACTTTGACACTTCCTTCCTGTTCAAGCCAGATGTTATGATCCGAAAATAGTATCTGTTGTTATTCGAGCCAGATGTTGTTGTCGTTCGAAGCAAAGTTAATGACACTTCCTTCCTGTTTGAGGCAGATGTTATGATCCAATTTGTTTTTGTTATTCGAGCCAGATGTTGTTGTCGTTCGAAGCAAAGTTAATGACATTTCTTTCCTGTTTGAGGCAGATGTTATGACACTGAAATAGCATTTGTTATTGTTTCCGAGCCAAATGTTATGAGGTTCCGAGAAACAGTATTTGTTGTTGTTTCCGAACCAGATGCTATGATCCGAAAATAGTATTTGTTTCCGAGCCAAATGTTACGAGTTCCCGGGAAACAGTTAGATCACGTGTTTCCTTCTCAGCCAATCAGAGGGCTTTGTTTACCATAACAATTCGACCTAGATATTTCGTATATAACGGGCATGCAATGCGATTCAATTATCAGAAAGTATTTTGACACTGTGTAAAACAACCTGACAATGGATAAATTTGATGAGCTTGAGGCCTTGGCAGCCGCAATTAGCAATGTAAGTACATTTTTATTTTCAAAAGAATTTTCCGTGGACATCCTCCATATATTCAGGTGGTCACCCCCCCCCCCAAACAATACAAACATCATTATAATCAATATAAATATATTCCATTACCCTCAAAACCTAACCCCCCCCCCCTAGTCTTACAACCCCATCGCAAAAGAAATACTTTTTTGATAAATTCCTTCTATATTTCCAGCTAAATCCCCCCCCCCCCAAATTCTCACAAAAGAAATACCATTTCGATAAATTCCTTCCCTCTATATTTCCAGCTCAACCCCCCCCCCCCAAATTCTCACAAAAAGAAATAGCATTTCGATAAATTCCTTCCCTCTATATTTCCAGCTAAATCCCCCCCCCCCCCCAACAAACCATACTCAATGCAAAACGTAAATATATTCAAAACCTAACCACCGCAAAAAGAAATAGCATTTCGTTAAAGTTTGACTTTTCTCAATTGTAATCTTTTCTCTAACTGAGACATCCAGCGCTTTAGCTCGCTCTGGTTTTGACAGTACATTTCCGCAGGGTTATAATTACTTTGTCGTCCCCTCTTCCGGTTTACAAACGCGGTCAAGTCAAAGTGTTTCTCCGTCAAATTAAAACACTTTGAGGCAATTGTAGTTTCGTAACCTGTATGGAAGGAGAGAAACAAATTAAGATCTAACAATATAATATTATTTGAAAGGGGGACAATACATCGCTTCTAACAGCTTCGTTGTAAGTAAAAGTAAGGAGGATTCTGTGTATAGACATGTACGCCCATTGACAAGAAAACTAATGTGTAAATATATAATTTTTCAAGCCTTCAATAAAGTTTCTTTTATATTCCCAGGAGGGGTGCGTGAAATTATGCTTTTTAACTTTGATATGCAAGGCTAGAAAGAAAAGTCTGTAGGAGTTGCATAAAGCTTATATTATGCGTAAATTTTTAACCAATGTTTGCAAAATATAGGCCTACAGGTCGATTGGTTAACGATCTAATTTAAAGCATATAGACTGGAACATTTAAATGGTAAAAATAGAAACAATGATTTCTATCCTATGGATATAGAATACTGATTGTCTAATAAAAACGTTTGATTTCTAAGTCAACTATATTTCTCGCGAAATTTTTACTTTTTGCTTTACTGAAAAGATACTTTTCTAAACAAAATTATGTTTAATAACTTTCCTTCTTTAAAAAGGGAGAAATTATTTTGATTTTTCTTCTCTTCTTTAAGGCAAACTATGAAGAATTTGCGGACCCTATGTCTGACGCAAATAGCGATGAATGCGTGCCCCCTCCTGCTAAGAAGACGAGGGCCAATAATGCGCCCCCTGCCATGCAATATGATCGCTGGCCAAAGCCCCCCAGCTCCGCACTACCTGTCCAAGTGCACCCTGCCAGAAAGTTAAAGAGAGAGTGGGTGAATAGCTTCAATGCCGAAGCCCCTGTCCCGGCTACGCAAGTCACAGTTCCTACACAAGAAATTAACGTCGGCCCCTCCACCCTCCAACAGACGTTACCTGGGCCTTCAAGACAAGCCGTAGGCCAAACATTGACTCCTTCTCACACAATATCTGAGCTATCAGCTCCCCATCAAGTGTCAGTGCACTCTCCGTCAAGTCCTGAGCCTTCCATGCAAGATAGAAGGGTTGGCTCCTTCAAGCAAGTCATAGACCAACCAATGGCTCCCTATCATGTAATGGTCAAGCCTCCAGCTTTCTGTCAAGTGGTTGATCAATTTGAAGACGTGAGTATTTTTTTTCAATCAAGTAAGCTATTTTTTAGCTGCTAGAGAGCCTTTACTTTGTCTTTTCACTTTTTTCTATCATTCAGGACCAAGAAATATCTAAACAAACCGATTTTTCAACACTGTGTAAAAGTATATCTCTGTGAGATATTAACCCCCCTCCCAACCCTTATTTTCTCTGCCCTCCCCTCAGAGATATCTAAATATATATTTTTTTGCAGAGAAACCACTCTTTTCTAATCTTTGCTATCGCATCGATAACTCATAAGCGAATATTTTTAGGTAATTTAAATTAATGCTCACCTTTTGAAACTCAAAATACCATATTTTTCTCACTTAGTTTTAAGAGAGAGATTATTCTATTTGTCACATATTGACGTTCTAATTTACACTGAATATTTCTATCGTGCCAAAGATTTTAGCGAGGGAAAACCGACTTAACGGTTCAATCCTGGAACACTCGCGCGGCGGCTTACAATAATTGTGAGCTAATGAAGAGTTCGCTGAACTTATAGAATGGAATTAGAGAGAAACTTGGACTTATGCAGTCTAAGCAAATATTTTTTCTGGGACATTATGTAAACGGTCGGGCAAGGTTAGGGAAGCGCTGGGGATGTGCCACGGGTCAGGGAGGCGCCACGGGGTCGAGAAGCATCGCGGGAAGCGATGCGGACCCCGAGAAGCACCACAGGGATGTGCCACGAGTCAGGGAAGCGCCACGGGGTCGAGAAGCATCGCGGGAAGCGATGCGGGCCCCAGAAGCGCCACAGGGATGCGCCACGAGTCAGGGAGGCGCCACGGGGTCGAGAAGCATCGCGGGAAGCGATGCGGGCCCCGAGAAGCGCCACAGGGATGCGCCACGAGTCAGGGAGGCGCCACGGGGTCGAGAAGCATCGCGGGAAGCGATGCGGGTCCCGAGAAGCGCCACAGGGATGCGCCACGGGTCAGGGAGGCGCCATGGGTCAGGGAGGCGCCGGGGGGTCGAGAAGCATCGCGGGAAGCGATGCAGCCCCCGAGAAGCGCCACAGGGAAGCGCCACGAGTCAGGGAAGCGCTGCATGGGGATGCCCCCCCCCCCCCAAAAAAAAAAAAAAAAAAAAAAAAAAAAAAAAAAAAAAAAAAAAAAATCCTATGTCATATCTTAGATCGTCGTTAAGCTATTTTTTTTCATTTATAGGTTGTCCTGGTCCCCTACTCGCCATCTAGTGAAGAAGGGGAAGAACCAATTCTAACACCGCCAGCGGAGTTTCAAGACCATTCACTATGGGACGATAGCATTGAAGTACCTGACAATATTGATGAGTTTTTAGATGATTTTTTTTTAAAGTAGATAATAGCACAGTTGAACTGGTAGACCTGAGCCAAAATACCTTGCAAATTTTAGACGATTTTACCCGGGAATTGGCAGGGAACCCTCCTCCCACCGATTACCCACTTCAAACAACTGAAGTGGAACAGAGTCCAGATATTGTTGAACAAGTAGGGGGGAGGGGATACAACTCTCCCAGACTTTCAGCTGTCCAATACAATATTGAATAATATAGTTGTTTTCACTGCAACGTTTGGGGGATCCCTTTAATACACTAATGGAGGGAAATTTGTGTTTTGTCCAGTAGAAATAGTGCATGCCTATGTAGATAAAATTCGTGCACTATTGGAGCACCAAATTCAAATGTGGGGGGGGTAGGGATTCAATTAAGGTTTCAATTGTTTTAAAGGTTTTTTATTTGAATGAGGGGAAAAGTGAGGTTTACTATCATTTTATACATTCCGAGATGCGTGTAATTTATCCAAATTTAGAAAATTTTGAGGGTGTTTTTAGTGAGTGGGTAGGGCAAATTATAGCGCATCTCGAGAACTATAATGAAAATGGAAGTGGGTCAGTAGTTTTATTCATTGAAAATTTAAGTGTAAATATTTGTAAATTTAAGAAAGATTTATTTTAAGAGGGGGGCATAGGGATGAGGGTATAATTTTAAAATATAATCCAGATCTAGAGGGTTGTCAAGGTGTCCAGCGGATCTGTTTTGAAACAGATCAAAAGTGTTTCAAGTATGCTTTCCTAATGTCAGCTTTCCGACCATTGAAAGATGAAGCCACCAAGAAGAATTTAGATCACTGGGCTGTACATGGGAAGGAAGGGTCCGATTTCCCAGTTGTAGATTTTTCATGCTTAGAAGGAAAATACCCAGTAACGCTACGATCCATTGACATTTTTGAAAGGGCTAATGCTCATTTAAATATTGGCGTTACTGTGGTACAATACGAAACTGAATTTAAAGATGGGGTTCGTTCTAAGAAGAAGGGGGGTGGTCTTCCCCGTAAGGGGCCCGTCAGTTGATTTGGTTAAACACTGGGTTTGGTTGCTTTACACGCCACCTAGTCAACCGAACACAATCGGACATTTTAACCCAATCACTGACATTAGTAGAGTTCTGGGGGAGGGTAAAAAGGGACGAGGGGTACGTTTCTACTGTCCAACATGCCTGTCTAGATTTTGGACTGAACTAAAGCTCCGAAATCATATGAAGCATTGTAGACGGCATGGGTACCAGACAGTGGAAAACGGTTTCAGGGGATAGGGCCATTCTACGTTTTAAAAATTTTCAAAATACTCTTCTCCAATGCAACAAAAAATATCTTTGGACTGCGAAGCTAAGCTGGTGGAGGTGAATGACCCCCAATATCCAAACCGTATCAAAGAAACCAGGCCATTGCAGTGTCCTACGCCCACGCGCAAAGAGATAATTCTAATACCATGCGGTTGTTAGAAGTAGTGGAAACATTGGATGAGAATGAGTGCATGGTCAAGGCATTGACTAAACTGATTGGCACGGCTAATGGTGCTATTTCTCGTTTGAGAAATACGCATTATCCAATGGTGCTGTCTGCAGAGGATCGTCTCGCGATTAAAAAATCAAAAAATATGTTGGGTATGCAAGGGGGAGTTTGTAGAGGAGGATAAGGGGAAACGTGGGGGGAGGGGGAAAGTCAGAGACCATGACCACTTGTGGCAGGAAATATCCTCGGGGGGGTAGTAATTTTAGAGGGGTAGCGCATCAATCGTGTAATTTAAACGTTAGCCAACAGTTTTTTATCCCTTTTTTTATTCATAACTCTAACTATGACTTAAAATTTATTTTACCAGCACTGGCACGTATGCATAGGGAGGGAGGGGGAGTAGATAGTCCATGGGTGTGAATAATTCATTTACCTACAACATCATTCCCAAATCAGCCGAGAAGTTGTTGGTTCTCGAACTGAAATGGCAGGTAGTGGATAATGAGCGTACGTGCTGGAATAAAATTAGGTTTTTAGATTCTTTTAGTTTTTTCCCCAAATCCCTTAGTCAACTAATTCAAGTGCAGAAAAGCGACAATTTTGATAGCTTTCCCTTGCTTAAACAGCACTTTCCAGACAGTGAAATGTATGACTTATTAACCAGCAAAGGTGTATATGCATATGATTATTACTGTTCTGGCGCTCGCTTAAGCGAGGAGAAACTACCTCCAATTGAAGCTTTTCACAATTCACTCACCAACAGTGAATGCACAGTCGAGGAGTACGAGTTTGCCAAGAAGGTGTGGGCTAAGGGGATTGTAAAAATGGGTGGGATTATTGTAGACTGTACTTGGCCAGTGACGTTCTAACTCTGTTGGATATAGTCTGTAAGAATACAGACCAGATCTATTCAGAGTTTGGGCTAGATATAGGATATTATTTTTCTACACCACATTTAGTAATGGATTTAATTTTAAAAATTAGCAGGGAGGAAATAGGCCTAATCACGGATGTAGACCAACACCTTTTTGTAGAGCGTTCAATGAGGGGAGGGTATGTTTTTCACGGGGACCGGGTCCTATCAACCGATCCAAGCGGACAAAGCACCGGTGTAAAGTCAAATGCAGTGTTCTTGGACATGAACTCGTTGTACCCATCGGCAATGTCCCACTACTCTTTGCCGTGTGGGAACTATCAATGGCTTGAGAATCCTTGTGAGTTCCCCGACATTAACACAGTCGAGGACAACGGGCCACAAGGATGGTTCTTTGAAATTGACGGTCACATTCCACTGGCCCTTCACGACTCAGTCAAAGATTTTGTTTTCCCTGTATCAATCGACCAGTGACCAGGGACTCGTTGAGCCCCTACAATCGGTCATTGGTTGAGGATATGGGGATGCATTGGACTCCCTCTAAACAGAAAACTGATTGCTGATTTGGACCCTAAAGAGAATATCGTTGTTCACCATGTGCTTTTGCACTGGATGGTGAACATGGCTTCAAAATCACCAAAATACATAGGGTCCTTCAGTTTAATCAGAAACCTTATTTGAAAACGTTTATCGATACTTTTGTCGATAAACGTTCTAGGGCAAATTCAAAGGTGGAGAAGGAATTGTACAAGCTCATTCTAAATTCAGCGTTTGGCAAAATGTGCGAAAGCGTACGTAACAGATCTCGCTGTGACGTCGTGACTGACCCTCTAGAGTGTGCACGAATTATTGCCGACCCTAATTTCACATCATTCACGAGCATAGAGGCCGGCATGGTTCTTCTACACAGGAAAAAGCGGAATGTAGTACTGAACAAGAATATCGCAGGAGGTAGTTCAGTACTAGAAATTTCAAAAAAGCTCATGTTGTCGTTCTTTTACAATGTGTGCAAGGTGCAATGGCCACGGGAGGGGGAGGTACAAGTTTATTATGGGGATACCGATTCTCTCTACTGCTAAAAGTAAAAACTGAAGATTTATTGGGTGATTTGCAAAATGGGGTGCACATCAGCTCGCGGATGGATTTCACCAACTGGAATCCATCCCTCTATCCCGAGCTGGTGAAACGTCAAGCCCCCAACCAACTATTAAAATTAAAATCTGAAACGGGGAGTGACTGATATCTAGGGGGGTGTTCCCGGGTCCCAAAGTTTATTGCGTGGAAACACATAGTGGGGATGAAAAGAAAACATGTAAAGGGGTGCCTACACACTTTGTAAAGAGCAATTTTAACATGAGCGTATACAAAGACTGTGTAGAAAGTAGCCTAGTGCCAAGAGCACAAGTGCTTGCAATTCGCTCTCTACAGTATAGAAATTATACTGTGAGAGTGGGAAAAAAATGCAATGTCATGTATATCTGACAAGGTCTATGTGCTCGAGAACGGTGTGAGTGTCCTGCCACATGGCCACTATCGTATTTCAGATCGAGTTGAATGCGTAGACTATCGTAATCAACTTGGTCTGGATAAACTAATCTAACCAACTAACCGCCCAACCCATTCATGAATTAACTAACCCAATCTCACTACCTTAACCACTAACCCGTAGCAGTGACGACAACTATTTTTCCATCACAGCTCCAGGGGGGTGGGGGACCCTTCCCAAGGCCGGCTCCCGGGGGGTGGGGGACCACCAAATCACTCTACTGTTCAACTGTGCTAGTTCCAAGTGTATTTTATTGTATAGAAAAGTGTTGTATAGAAAAGTGTTGTACAAAAAGTGTTTTTTTTTTTTGTACAGAAAAGTGCTGTAGATGGACAAAGGTGTTGTACAAAAAGTGTTTAAAGACAATAAGTGTTATCATTGTTCATGTTGAACAAGTTTTCATGTTGACCATGAAATTTTGTCAATTGTTCTTGTTGAACAAGTGTTTATCGTAATAAATGTTGCCATGAAATATTGTTTTTGTTGTTCTTGAATAGACGGGAAAATTACTACTTATTCATTGGACACATATGATTTACAGTTAGTCATAGTCCGACTGTTGTCAACAGCATGTATCAATTTAAAACACCCTTCAGATCGTTTCTGTGTGGACCCTCAATGTCGGGGAAAACAACGCTTTTAGCTAGAATAATTCAAAATTGCGATAAAATGTTTTTGGAAAAACCGAAAAAAATCTACTATTGCTATAGTATTTTGGCAAGAGTCCTATGATAAAATAAAAGCTATTGCCACACACCATACCAATACAATTCATAAGAGGACTTGATGTTTTCAATAGTATTGAACCAAACTCATGGCTGATTATTGATGATTTGGCTGAATCCATTGAACAGTTCTCACAGGAAATGCTGCAATTGTTCACTGTCCGATCTCATCATGAAAACATTTCCATAACCCTAGTTCTACACAATCTGTTTTCATCAGAGCAAATGTATGCGAACCCTTGCTTTGAATTGCGCTATCTATATTATCTATCGAGTCGTTCGTGATTCTAGCTCGCTCATAACTCTCAATAAACAGATATACCCCGGCGCCCCTAAATTTCTGTTGTCAGCGTACACTCAAGCGACTAGCAAGCCCTACGGTTACATTTTATTGGATCTTAATCAGAGCACGCCCGAGGATCTTCGTGTAGTCACCGACATTTTCGACAATGAAAAATTACAGTATATCTTCCGGTGAATAGTAGAAAAGGCTATTAGTCGCTATCATGACACTGAAGAAACTACACGAACAACGGCATTTATTTTCTGTTTTAAGCACTTCAAAACCCTTGCTTAGGAAGGCTATACTCAAACATGGTGTCGACAATGATTTCATTAATCTAATATCTGAACTTTGTTTAAATTTAACTGAGGGCAATGTTCAACTGCCAGAAGGTGTTAGACAACAGACAAAGCAACATCGTTCCACTGTACGTGCATTGGCTTGTAAAAATAAGGAAACAAATTTAAAAGAAAACGACTCCTTCAAGCAGGTGGTAGCTTTTTCACACTTTTACTACCGATAATCGCAGGACTTGTAAACAGTTTTCTCTAGATTGGCAAAACCCTATAAATTGACACCATTTGAACTTGTCCTCTCCCATCGAACATTTTGAAGACAATCTAAACAAATTCATTAATGATGAGAATATTGCGATGATAAAAAACTGCTTTTACTTCAAGATGCATTGCGACGTATGGACAAACATAGACCTTATCGCGAGAGACGACCCATCGCCTCTAAACAAGAAACATCACAAGATTCTGCACAATCAAAGGAGAAGGAATTGAATTCGATTGTATTGAAAATTGGAAACCTACTGCCACTGTCCTATCGAGAACAGAGTAAAAGAGTATTATCTTATCTCATGTTGGAATCTGGTGATCAAGTTCAAGTCGACAGCATAGGGAAACGAATTATAATTCGGGGAAAAAGTTATAATCTAATTGATTTAATTTGTGATATGGTGACGAATCGTAAAGGACTCTTATCCTTTGACGATAATCTATACACCTTTCTAAGTGTATCAAACTTTCCCAAAAGTCTTATTGGCAAAGCAAGCAAATTCTAAAGAAATTAAATGAACATTCAACAACACCATTTAAAAAAGAAGAAGAAGAAGAAGATACTAGCACCACTGATTTTACAACACCTGTGGCTGCTAGTCAAAAGCGAAGACGAATTGATTCACCCACCAGTGTGCAAAAGGGGAGTGGACATTACACTACGTGTTTACGTTCAAAATGGATGAAGTTTTGAAAGGTGTCTATGAAAATGTTGGTGAAGCGGGAAGTTTAAGTTCTCCCAAAACGCTTTCCAAAGTCTCCGGCACCACATTGAAAAATGTAAAAGAGTATCTAGAAAATGAACCAAGTTACACACTACATCGGAATCATAGACTTCGCAGTAAACAATATCGTCAAACTAAAGCCTTTTTCCCTCTGCATATAATGCAAATGGATCTTTTAACTTTAGACGCAGTTCAACGACGTCACAATACACCCTACAAATATATTCTAGTGGCAATCAGTATTTTTAGTCGCTATGCCTATGCCATTCCGCTGCGATCAAAGAGAGGGGTTGAAGTTGCTCGGGCCATTGAAAGTATTCTTGAACAGGATTCCTATAGAAAAATTCAATCGGATCGCGGCAGTGAATTGTTAAACCCACATGTGCAAAAGGTTCTTTTGAAATATAATACAACACTCTATCATAGTCACAGTCCGATAAAGGCTGCATTGGCCGAACGATTAATAAGAACGATTCGTCTATTAATTTCAAGATATTGTACACTGAAAAATACATCTGCTTTTATTCACGATTTAGATAAAATCATGCAGATATACAACCATCGACCACATCGATCTCTGTCCAACTCTAGCCCTCGGGATGTTCACTACAGTGAGAATACATTTGATGCTTTTCTAAAGCAATACTCCAATGGCAATGAGAAGAAAAAGAAGAAGAAATTCAATGTTGGTGATACTGTTCGAATTAATAGAACCACTAATATTTTTGAAAAGGGGAATTATTTATGGAGCACCGAACTTTTTAAAGTGTCCAAAATCCTAGACACCATACCCATAACTTATCGGCTACGAGATACCAAAGATGATGAAATTCTCGGTGGTTTTTATGAATATGAACTGCAAAAAGTTAGAAACACTAGTGAAATTTATCAAATTTAAAAGATATTAAAGAGTCGTACTCGTAGGGGCAAGAAGCAGTTGCTTGTTCGCTGGCTAGGATACAACTCGGATTTTGATTCTTGGGTCAGTGCTGAAGATATTAACAATGCCCAATGATTTCTATGTGACTTTCATGTCCAATGTTTCTGATCCTCTCTACAATGACTTGAATAAAACAAGTGATTTTTGACAAAACTCTCCCCCACCATCAAATTTGACGGAAAGTATGAAGTGGCTCTTGTCGATTGTATTCTCAAAAATACTTATGACATCCTGAGAAAGGATCGTAAATATGAAATAAAAATCAGACCGTATGATTGGCACCACCACCGGGCGATCAAGAACAAATTCAAAAAATCAATTGATGGATTATCCATATATTGAATTACCCTACGAGGAACTCACCTGTATGAATGATTTATGTCGTACTATTAATAAAAAGAATTTCCGCCCGTAAAAAAGGAGCTTTTCATTTCAACTATCAAAGGAGGAGGGCAAGATCTACATTAGTTCGCCTATTGCCAGTGAAAAGATTATTCTCAATGATAACCTAAGGGGATGTTCTTGGCTTTAAGCTCAATATAATCAATGGTAAAAGTGCCGGAAACACTAATTTCATTTTTGCCGACTACCCGCCTGCCTTCTCCACAGACACTTGTATATTTCTCTATGCTTCATTTGTGGAAACATCTCGGGTTGGTAATTCGAATGTCCCCTCCTACGAGTTCTTGAACGAAAAAACCAATCAAGAACATATTCATCACTACAATATAAAGCATCTTCAGTATATTCCAGTAAACACTTCCTATTTGGAACTCTGTCAGTTAACATTAAGAACTGAGTTGGGTGATCCAATAGCAATTTCAAAGGGTTTGGCAGTGATTACATGTCATTTTCGACCCATTCAGCAAGATGTCTAATAGAAAAGTGGTATTCACTGTCCTGATATTGACTGCTATGTTAATACTCTTGGCCCAAGACAACAGGGCAATGGAATGGACTATTACAAGGGGCCGCTCGTCAATGTCTGGCTATGGTCTTGGTAGCTGGTTTGCTAAGCTGTTTCGCTCTTCACTACCATTGGCTAGAAAATATCTTGTACCGGCTGCGACAGATTTTGCATCCTCTACACTATACGATTGGGGCTCTGGCAAGGATTTTAAAAAAAGTGCTACGGAAAATCTTAGGTCTAGTGCGCGAACCCTTGGCGAGAAATTAAAGCAAAATGGCAAAGGTTTAAAAAGGTTAAGAAACAATGCATCACTCATCAGTCTCTACTCAGGACGGAAACGAAAGACATCCCTTTTGTCAAAGAAAAGAAAGCCGACACGTAGTGTAAAACAGAAGCCCCAGGAAGAAAATTGTTAGATCGAAACTTGATTTCTTCTCTTAAGATGTCCTACCTGCCGCATAAGGATTCTCAACCTTCAATCACCGCCTCATTGAATCTATTCAATGCCGAAAATGTTGATGTGAGTGTCAAGCATGGATACTATGAACAATTTTATCCACTACAACCCCTCTCCGATAATATCCACTTTCAAATTTATTCCAATGAAGACTACTTTATGGATTTATCGTCCACATTTATAGATTTACAAATGAAAGTCCGGAAAACTGATAATACAATGCCAGTTCGAGCTGATGGGATATCCTATGAAAATTGTATACTACATAATTTATTTCGTCAAATTAGCGTCTACATCAATGGGCACGCTGGTGAGCGCAAGCAACAATCTCTCAAACTATGCTAGCTATATCCAATTCATGCTGATGACACCCAAGTCATACAAGGAATTGAGAGGCGCTTCCAATGGATATGAATATATTACTAATACTTATAGTACAGATGCACTTAAAAATGCTACAACTAGTGAATTACATCTAGTTGGAAAAATATATCATGAAATATTTAATATACCCCAATGGCTGCCGCCCAATGTTAAAGTGGATATAAAAATTGACGCTTGCACCATCCAATTTCATATTGAGAAAGGAACTTGCCGCCAATCCTGATGTAAGTCTCTCCCTCACCTCGGCAATCATACTTCATGTACGCAAACAGCAGGTTATGAGTTCTGTTGCTTTGGCCGTGGAAAAACTGAGAGCCAATGGCAACAATATTAAACTACTTGTTCCTCATACAATCACCAATCAGCGTCATATTGCAATGGGCTCACGCACCTTCACCGATTCATCCTTTATCAATGGCGAAATCCCCTCGAAACTAGCGTTGGCATTTGTAAAGAGCGCCAGTGCAATAGGATCATGGACTGAATGCCCACATAAATTCGAGATGTTTGGACTTTCATCTCTTGTGGTGCAAAGTAAACGGCATCCCACTCTACAATCTATCTTTTGATAAATCCTATAGAACATTGTATGAGTTGACCATGCAAACCCTAGATCATGATTCGCAACTATTTGAAAAATGGTATAACCGAAGATATGTTTGCTAAAAACACATGGTATCATTGTATTGGATTTGTTTCTGGCACACAGGATATGAGTATAGTACGTACGGGGACTGTGCGTTTAGAGTGTACATTTGCCAACCCATTGGCTGAGAGTGTTGCCCTAATCTCGCTAAATCAATATGAAACCTATTGGGAAATCACTCCCGAAGGCAGTGTTCTACTAGACTTGGCGCCATGAACACCAGTCAAAATATCAGTGTATTTAATATGGACCCCTACATGTCCCAGTACAAATCCTATTGTCTACCCTCAGACTATCTTGGAAAAAATTCAAAGTGCGAACAATACCTTGATTATTGTTAATAGCAGTCCATCGACTGTGCTGACGGGTCATTGGCTGTGCATCTTTCAAACAGTGAAGAATATCGAATTTTTTGATCCTCTTGGCCTACCCTATACATTCTACACGCCTCACATCAGCAACTATATTGAGAGCAGTAATAAAACTATTATTCCAAAATCGAAAAAGGGTGCAGGATCTAACGACTAAAAGCTGTGGCTTCCATGCGCTACTATATTTTTGTGTTCCGATGTCGTGGCTATACTTACAAGCAGTTTCTCCATATTTATGGTGACAATCCACGTCTGAACGACTTTCTAGTGGAAAATATACTTACATGTGTATTTAATATTGATTTCAGTGCCCTAAGAGTAAAGTGCTTAAAAAATGTTTGTGAATTTGTTTATTAATAAAATGTATATATACAACAATGTCTTTAAATCTTCACTTTTAGATTTCATCCTCTACTATGTAACTGTCGTGAACCACTAATGCTGGTAAATCATTTGGATTCACTGTATATTGATCTTGATTGACTGCAAAGTCAGGGTCACATTTTCTGCAGTACAATGTAACTTCACTCTTGTCATATCTCTTTGTATAGTCAATGATACTATTTGCATCATATTATGAATTCACGAGTTTCAATCTGTCTATTTGAAGCAATATCACATACAGTGTTTTCAAGTGGTGAATCACATTCGGTAACCGCCAAATAAAAATCGCTTGGTTTATAGTCATAGTAGGCAGTGTCGTCACAGCGATGCCGTAGAAACCAGATTGTCTTGTTACCCCAGCAGTTGAATCGTAGACCATATTCCTCTTCCCAGAATAATTTAAATCCACGACGATACCAATCTCGTAGAAATAAAAACTAAAAAATCACGTTTAGGATTCTTTTCAATCATAGCGGGGTAAGTAGTAGTCTCCACTGGTCACATTTATCATTGTGACAATTGGAGCATAGGTGCCCGCTGGGGTGTGAGTCACACACCTCCTCAAGACATGAATTACATCCTTTAATTTGTACTGCATAGCCTCTATGTAATTTGCAAGGATTACATAATTTACACTTTTCATTATAGTCATCAATAATTGTACAATTCCCTGCACATTGAGTCCAACCGCCAAGAGTGTACATGCACAATGGGCATATATAGAACATTTTTTGATGTCAACTCTCTCACGGCTAAAACGAAACTGATTGTCCTCGCGCCATAAATTCAAAGTGTAGGAAAGGGGAGAGGAGTAACTCTGTGACGTTGCCTCTTTCGAAGGAGGAGTCCTCTGATTGGCTGAGAAGGGGGATGTAACCGAGTCGCTGATTGGCTGAGAAGTGGGATCTAACTGTTTCCCGGGAACTCGTAACATTTGGCTCGGAAAACAAATACTATTTTCGGATCATAACATCTGGTTCGGAAACAACAACAAATACTGTTTCTCGGAACCTCATAACATCTGGCTCGAATAACAAATTCTATTTCCGGATCATATCAAACAGGAAGGAAGTGTCATTAACTGTTTCCGGGAACCTCATAACATCTGGTTCGAATAACAATAACAACATTGACCTTGACATTTGGCTCGGAAATGACAACAACATTGACCCCATTAACCACGTGTTCTCCCTAATGACTCTGTTCAAAACAACATTGACCTTGGCATTTTGCCTCGGAAACAATAACAACATTGACATTCGCTGAGGGTGTGCCAAAAACACACCTAGAGAAAGAGGTCATTGACCGATTACGCAATCATTCTCCCTAGGGAGGCTATGCCCATATAAGGAGTCCTGATCGGAGTTATAGGGTCATCTCTACTTTTAACTAAACATTGGATGCAGTCAACTATAGTTCAGTTAAAGATCTAAGCAATCAAAATAAACACCTGCAAATTCAAGAGAGTTTTTCCTTTTAAGCTAAAAAAAGAATGATAATCATTATCTAACTTATTATTTAGAGGTTGATTTCCTAACTTTATTTTAAATACAATTAAAAATTTAAAGATAATATGTTTATCGGTAAACTGATAACTGATAATTATGTGTAAATGGCGTAAGAATGGTGAGAACAGTGAAAGGGGCTGCGAGCGTGGCGCCAGCCGCGCGCGCGCAAATTTTTGACTCGCACATGCTTTTAACAACTTGCACTCTTTTTTTTGGCCTTGATTTACACTCTTTTTTCACGCCAGCAGTTGGCAACCCTGAGTGGTAATCCTATGTGCTTGATGTCAATATGTCAATTGTCGTCAAAATTCCCTTTTTAATATAAGTTTAAACTTACTTTTTTTAATGTAGTTCTTGTTTGTTTTAAGTTTTAATGTTGCCCCCTACTTATAGATTGAATCTTTAATATTTAATTTACCTATCTAGAAAACGCAATCAAGATTTGTTTGGTTTTAAATATTTTTAATGAATTACTGAGGTTAATGACTTGCTGAAAAATTGCTACTGGTATTTACAGTTCACATGTGTTCACTATTTTTCCTTTTTAATTTAAAAACAATTTGGAAGTTTTTGCTGCAATACCAGCAATAAGTTTTTTCAGCTATGGGCTCCAATCCCGTGCTTTGGCTCTAAAACCTACTCTGTAAAATGCTTGATTTACTACCCCGGATCCTACTTGAGCCTGAAAACGAAGCTAAAACCAATTTTGGCTCTCAAATTTTCGCAACGAAATTCCTTTTTTCCCGAAAATTCCCCGATTCTTAAAGACTTGTCCCCGAAAACTCCCCAAATTTTTAAGACTTGCCCCCGTGAGATTCGAGAGTGGAAGTAGTAGGAGGGACCCTATTCATACTGGGGCTGATATAATTTATTCATGGTTATGGGTGTTGGTCTGTTTGTTGATGATTGGTTTTCTGTTTGTTGATGGTTATGGGCGTTGTTTTATGGTTCTGTTTGTTGATGGTTGTTTCATGGTTATGAGTGTTGGTCAACTTGTTTGTTTGTTTCTTGGATGTAGACAGAAGTTTTACAACAATTGCTGGATAATCGAGTCTAACGGGACGGGATCACGTGTCTCTTTCTAGGTCCAATGGACTTACGTAGGATTTCTCTTACATCACAATTCAGCCTTGAGATTTTGTTTATAATGGATATGTTTTGTGATTAAAGTAACATACCGTCTCAAGACATAGTGGAGAAAACATCTAATATTGTTGACTTGGAAGTTTTTTTTAGCTGCACAGATTTATAATGTGAGTTCTGTTTAGTAGTTTTTCTTATGTTTTTTTCCAAATAAAATCATTTTTTGTAGTCCCCCTCCAACATATTCAAATTCAGGTATACCCCTCCCCCCCCAAAAAAAATCTCTATCGCGCGTTTGTTTATAGTTGTTAGAAAGCGTAAATACACTCCTTTTACGGTGTAAAAAAACCCAATCATTAACGATTAATTCTTTCATTGAAAATAATGTCCTTTCGCAAAATATGTGCAATTTTTATATTTTCTATATTCTAGTTAAAAGGGTTAACTAACATCCGTCAACTCTTTGGCTTAAGTATATCGCTCTCCTGTGACGCTAAGCCACTAATATTTCAGGGTGGCTTAATCAGCCCAGTAGACAGGTTAAAACATTAATTATCGCGCCCCCTCAAATGCACATCCGGCATGCTAAATCTTATAAATTTGCGCTTAAGCATTACAATGGTTTCCCAAAAAAAGATGCGTTTTTTTCGGTCAAATTAGCAACATATCTTATGAATTGCAAGAGGGGTCAGGTGTTGCTTATGATAAATATTTTCATATACTAAATTTAATTGCTTCCATTTTGAGTACTCACTGTTTATATGGGGGGGGGTTAAGAAAAAAATACATACCTACCATGAGAAGGTTTATTGAAGCGCGGGTCCATTTAAATGATCTAAATTGACACATCTTTGGACCCTAGAAGAATAATGATAATTTTTAAGCTTTAAAACAGAGCTCATTTTTGCTTTTAAATGCGTTGCATCTTTAGACATGTATTTAATTTTTTTTTTACATGGTAAAAATAGGAAAAGTTATTTCTAACACATGACTACTTTTTGACGGGTTTATTTCCTGCATGGAGTGTATTTAGATTTTTTTTTCTAAATTGTAAAAATAGGAGCATTTCTACCATAGAGCTACTGACTGTCGCGGTGTATTTCTCGCAAATTTTACTTTTTGCTTGCTGAAAAGGGGGGGCTGAAAAGGGGGAGGGGCTTCTTGGGGCAATGGCAGATGCTTTCTAGACAAAATTATACCTTAAAATAAATTCTATTTTTCTTCTGTAGAATGGGGTACTAATTTTTCTTCTGTAAAAGGGAGTCGTCATTTTATACTAAATTTTCTCTCTTTTTAAGGACAATTTCGACAAAAATGCCCTCCTCCATCAAAGAAGGCGAGAACCACTGATAAAATCCCTGTAAGGGCATCTGTTGTGCAGTATGGCCGCTGTCCAAGACCTTCAGCACAGTGTACCACGCATATACAAGCCCATGACGTTGCTGGTCCGTCCACCCCACCTATACAAGCGTTTCCGGGCCCTTCACAACCAATGCAAGTCGAGAATGATGTGGCCCCTGAAGCCCTCAACATGCAAGCTGCAAATCAAATTGTAATTTTTATATTTTATTTCTCGCTAATGGTTTTTTTATCCCAAAGGAAATATAACGCTCTCCTTTTGAGATATTTAATTTGTCGAATCCTGTCAAGCGCACTCACACGACGTGCTAAATTCTTGTGAATTAGGATAGCAAAGGTTTCGCTGAAAAAGATACTTTTTTATTCCCGCCATATTGTCTAGAGTAAATCCTATGAATTGCAAGAGGGGCAGATGTTGATTATGATAAATAGTTTCATATGATATTTGTTTTCCATTTTTCAGTACAGTAACATGATACTAGAAAGTCATTTTCATTATAGACAGCACAAAGCGCTGCTTTATTTTTATGTCTACTAGATAATTCGATGTGAAAACTATGAGTATTGCAAATTCAATAGCGATGTCAGGATTTTCACTATTTTATTGTGTGTGTGTGTGTGTGTGTGTGTGTGTGTGTGTGTTGTGTGTGTGTGTGTGTGTGTGTGTGTGTGTGTGTGTGTGTGTGTGTGTGTGTGTGTGTGTGTGTGTGTGTGTGTGTGTGTGTGTGTGTGTGTGTGTGTGTGTGTGTGTGTGTGTGTGTGTGTGTGTGTGTGTGTGTGTGTGTGTGTGTGTGGTGTGTGTGTGTGTGTGTGTGTGTGTGTGTGTGTGTGTGTGTGTGTGGGTGTGTGTGTGTGTGGTGTGTGTGTGTGTGTGTGTGTGTGTGTGTGTGTGTGTGTGTGTGTGTGTGTGTGTGGTGTGTGTGTGTCTGTGTGTGTGTGTGGTAAAGCTTTCTAATTTAGTTAATTATTAAATTAGTAAAAATATATATGACGCAAATATAAAGTTTTCAAAATACCACTTTTTAAGATAAGGATACAAATCGTGAAATGTGTGGGCTTGGAGGGAACTTGCTCAATAACCAATTTCCTGGCTAAATGCGTCAATTTACCGGAAGAACGTGGTTAGGTTTTTCATATATATACCCCGATTTTTGGGACTGAAGGCAGACTTTTTGACTTGCCGGGTGAACCTCTGCCGTTCCGTTTGTTTTCTCATTAGAAATACTTGGACTTTGTCTTATAATCGTAAGTGTCTAAGTATCTTATTTATATTTTATTGTTGTTTTATTGAGACTTGTGGGCTACTTGGGACAGCCAGTCCCCAGTAGCCAGAATATATCCGATTTTTTTATATGGTAAATGAATAAAAGTATTGTATTTTAGACGAACTCTCTACGATCTATTTTTAGCCTCTCGAACATACTCAGTCGGTACGCCTCATTAGTTCAGTCATAGCCTAAGGCACGCTACCAAAGTTCAATTACCCTTAGGGCCAGAGTTTATCTCCCCTATAAAGGGAGAATAAAGGCATCTAAGACTACAACCCCAAGGCCATAACTAAGTTCAAATACCTCAAATAACGCTTCACAACAACTGGTGGTCGCTAGAAAAACTGGGTCGAGAAGGCTGGATAAAAATAGTAATTAAAAATAAAATGGCTTTACCAGAGGAAAGATGAATTCCCTATCAGCAGTACTTGAAATTGCAAAAATTATACCGGAATACGCGGGAAATTCAGATGTAGATGAGTTTATCGAAAAATTAAAAATTTTCGACGAACTAACAGAATTGTTTGACGATAAGGTCAAAGAGCAATGCGTTGCAGCCAGATTAAAGGGAAGCGCCCTTAAACATTTTGAGGCAATTAAGGAAAAAGAGCCCAAGGACATCAGTACTCTCTAATTGAATCTTTTTAAAACAAGATTCATTGAGACAAGCATCTCCGAGAGGCTAAGAACAGAGGTAGTCACATTCGATACCTCAACTAGTATCAGGGATATATGCAGACAAAATTTGTAGATCCGTGTGTTTACAATTAGAGAAAGGGCGGAAATGACGAGACAGTACAAAAAGTACGACTACATACTTTTACCCAAGGGTTACCAAAAAATTTATTAAGACTAATATTATCGCGGAAACCTGAAAATTTAGAGCAGGCTATAATACTAGTCGAAACAGAGGTAAAAATTGACGAGGCTATGAAAAAAAGTTTGACCAAATGTCAATAAATAACACAGGAGCCAAAGAAAATATAAAATATGAAAGAGGACAGAAAAGGGTGAACTTTGAAGAGCCGAATCGTGAACCAAAAAGGCACGACGGAGGCCGAGGGGTCGCCGTCTAGGGAGATAGCTGACAAATTCCACGACCTTTGAGAGATTAGCAGCTAATAACTATAGAAAATATGGGTACCCTCCCCCACCAAAGACAGATAGTTGGGGAACCAACAAGGACAGATCAAAAATATTTAGAAATAACCAGGAAATAAACAAACAAATTAAGAGAAAATTTTATTGCTATTATTGTAACAAACCAAACCACTATGCAGCAGATTGCTGGCATAGAATACGCAAAGAAGGTCAGACGTACAAGACAAGACACCAATTCAGAACGCAGGGGGACAGAAATTTAGGAAGACAGGGAACAAATAATACTTGGCAAACACCTAATAATATTCCTGAATTCAGGCCTAGAAGGCAAACGGTTAATAATACCCAGGGTCAAAGTAGCAGCGCTGAAGAAAACTGGGATAATGAATCCCAGAAAATTTTTGGGCCGAACAGTGGGCATTTAACGGAGAAACCAGCCTGTAAGGGTCGAAAGAGCTGTTTCCTTACAAAAGACCCCTATATAGTTTAGAATGTTGTGATACAAATGCGAATAATAATAATCTACCGATTGCTGCGTTGTTTTAAAATTGAGTGTTTTCAAAAATTTACCATGTTTACTAGATACAGGCGCATCTAAATCATTAATTCGAGAGGAAGTCTTTAATAGATTTCCTCCTAGTGTCAAAAATCGAGTAAGCAGATGCCAAAATACCCTAACATCAGTGACAGGGCACAAGCTGACAATTTTGGGAGAATGTCCGATAAAATTTAGTGCAGGGGATAAAGAAATAACAGTAACAGTAATAATATGCCAGCAGCTACCATTTCCTTGTATTCTAGGAGTAGATGCCATCAGAAAAATATGGGATTGTATGGGAACCCATATCCAATACAATCACAATAAACCAGGCAAATGAAAGTAATAGGCAAATTTGCGTAACAACAAATAAAGAAAGTGAAGATTCGAATTATAACCTAAAAATAAGCGGAAAAGTCACAATAGAAGGGGGAACGACAGCTCAAGTTCTAGCTACACTAAATGAAAAGATGGAAGGGTTAAAAACGATGGATGCCGTGATAGGGGGTACCCCATAAAAGAATACCCAATGATTTTCGTGGAAAATCAAGTTATAAAATTGAAAATGGTATAACATACTTAAAATTATCAAATCTAAGTAATGAAAAAATAAAACTGAACCAGTAGAACTTGGATCAGTAGAAAAGATTTCAAATTCAGAAATAAAATCTCTAAAACAGTCCATAGAATTAAGCTTAAACTTCACTTCTAGCCACGAACATTTATTCTCATTAAAACCGCAACCACAAGAAGGAGTATGGAATGACGAAAACGAATTTTTGCAACAATTTGATTTAAAACATTTACCGGAAAACGTAAAAACTAGCGTGGAAAAATATTCTTTGGGATTTTAAATGGACTTTTGCAAGACACAAATCAGATTACGGATTAACTCACTTAATCACGCACAAGATATCAACAGAGGGTCCTCCAATCAAAAAGTCACCATATAAAACACCTTATCATTTAAAATAGCCATGGCTAGAAAGCCAAATAAAAGAAATGGAAGATCAGGGTATAATTAAAGAAAGCATTAGTGATTGGTGCTTTCCATTAGTGATAGTCAGAAAAAAAAATGGTACCTGGAGACTATGTAAGACTTTAGAGCACTAAACGCCGTCACGGTTAAAGACGTAATGAAGTTACCAAGAACTGATTCGATTTTAGATGCGTTAGGGGGTTCAAAATATTACACTAGTTTTGATTTAATTAGCATTATTGGCAAATCGCTTTAGATGCAAATAAGGGTTGGGGGGACAGGGGAAAGCATAAGGCTACGTAATCTTAGACGATGCAAGAACATTCAGCATTTCAACGTATGCCATTCGCTTATCATTTAGTCCAAATTGTTTCAGTAGGCTTAACAAATTTTGGTGTTTGAAAGAGGATATCGAACCAGGAAGGAAAAAAGATACCTTGGCTTATTTAGATGATGTAGTTTCTGTTTCAATGAAAACTTGGAAGACCATGGCTTGATCGGACTTAGAAAAATAACTGGAAAAAGTTTGAAAAAGCATTAGGCTTAAATTAAAACCAAACAGAAATTTAAAAATATAGTACCAAAATTAGTATTTCTTTAGGACACTCTGATAAACCAAGGTAAAGATTTCACCAAATCCAGAAAATTTACACAGTCATAAAAATTTAGCAGGATCCAAATCGATCAAAAAAGCTGCAATATCAGGCTTATTAGGCATTCTAGTATTTCAGACAGATATATTTCAACGTTGCATTCGGCTTATCCTTTAAAAGTAAATGTTTCAGTAGGCTAACAAATTTGGTGTTGAAAGATATCGAACCAGGAAGGAAAAAATAGATACCTGGCTTATTTAGATGATGTAGTTCTGTTTAATGAAAACTTGGAAGACCACTTGATCGGACTTAGAAAAATACTGGAAAAGTTTGAAAAAGCAGGCTTAAAATTAAAACCAGAAAAGTTAAAAATAGTAGTACCAAAATTAGTATTTCTTGGACACCTGATAAACCAAGGTAATATTTCACCAAATCCAGAAAAATTTACAGTCATAGAAAATTTACAGCCTCCTAAAGATCAAAAAAGCTGCATATCAGTTTGTGGGTTATTAAGCTATTTCAGACGATATATTAAAAATTATGCCACAATAGCACAACCTTTGACGAACCTTTTAAAGAAATCAGGTAAATTCGAATGCCCAGAGGACGCAAAACAAGCGCTAAATGAAATAAAAAGGCAATTATTACAGGCACCTATACTTAAATTACCAGATCTGTCACAAGACTTCTGTTTGCAAACAGATGCTTCGGGGTACGGTATAGGGGCCATATTATTAAACATTAATTCTGAAGGAGTAGAATCAATAGTTCAATACGCCAGTAGGTCACTGACGGAAGCAGAAAAAAAATACTCGACAGTTGAAAGGGAGTGTTTGGCAGTTATAGTATTTACAGAATATTTTCGACAATTTTTACTTGGGAAAAAATTTATATTAAGAGTAGACCAAAAATCATTAGTTTGGCTACATACGATGCAAAATACTTCAGCCCGGCTGACACGGTGGATACTGCGTCTGCAAGCATATTCATATACTCCAATATATATAAAAGGCCGTACAAACATTTTACCAGACTATTTATGATTAAAGATAAAGATGAATTTTGTTTAGCAATGAAATCCTTTTTATCAAAAGGAACGGAACTGCCGGAGCACTTTAAACATTTTTTAAAGAAACTAGATAATTTTGATCTGGACGAAAGTAAAAATCTTCTAGTAAGATACCATAGACCATCACAAGAATATTGAAAAAATGACTTAAAATTATTCCAGTAATTCCAAAATCTCTGGAAGGAGAAGTTTTACAGATGGCACATGCAACAATTGGCTTTCATATGGGGGAAGCAAAAACTATGGGGAGACTGAAGGGAAATTTTTACTTTCCAAAAATGTACTCAAAAGTAAAAGCTTTTATACAAAGCTGCCAAGAGTGCGCCCAAACAAAAGTCGCCACCAAAGACCCCTAGGGCTGAATTAGGTCAATACCCCACCCCTTCAGGGGTAGGAAAAATAATGTCAATAGACGTTTGGGGATCAGGGGGAAGTTTACCAGTTTACAGGAAAGGAAACAGGTGTGTACTCACCATAGGCGATCATTTTAATTCATATTTATACGCTTTTCCAATTAAAGATGAAAAGACAAAAACCATTGCGAAAGTTTTGGTAAATCGCCTATTTTTGGAACACGGGATTTTTCCTAGATTTTTACTTAGCGACAATGGGCCATGTTTTAGAGCCAAATTATTAGACGAAATTACAGAATATCTGGGGGTTAAACGATGGTTTACCTCGTCTTACCTTGCAGCAGCCAATGGGAAGGTTGAACGTAAGCAAAGGGAATTAGCTTACATGCTGGGAATACATGCAAGAGAGGAAAATGAAAATTTGGATGAACATTTACCATTTGTAGTCTTTGCAAAAAATACGGCTTTTTCACGTACCTTAAAAGAAACGCCATTTTTTTTTGCAACACATAAGAGATCCCAACATTTGTTTAAATGAAATAGAAAATGACAGAATATATTACAACTTAGACCAATATAAGCAAGAAATGGTGATGCGAATGAAAAAAGCTATGGAACAAGTTAAAGACAATCTGGAAGATGCGAAAACAGAACAAAAAGAAAAATATGACAGAACAAGCAAAAATAAAACGAGTTACTGTCTAGGAGATTTGGTTTATGTTCACAAAACGAATCTAGAAGGAACAAAAAAGTTAAAACCGAAATGGGACGGACCTTATAGGATTACAAAAATTCTACCAAATAACTTAACATATGTTCTAAAACATCAGCATAAGGAAAAGGAAGAAGTAATACACCATAATAGATTGAAAAAGGGATATTTTTCAAAACCGTGGAAAACAGAGCCTATACTTTCAGAAGAAGAAATAAAAGAAACGATCTCACCAGTATATATCAGAAGACCATATGAATTTTATGACCTTTTTAACGACCACAACAGCTGGGAGAAGTGGAAGAAATATTTAGCACAGACTTGGCTGCAAACTTTCCACAACAATTCAAAAAAAAAAGTTCAATATACATCGGATACAAGCGATGTAAGCGACATAGAAGAGCCTCCAACACAACCTACTGGTTTAAGACATAATAAACAGAGGTTAAATCCAAAGAGGAAGAAAAATTGGAAGAAACCAAAGAATTATCTGATTTTCATACGCTAGAATCACCTACAGTCGTAGCGCAAAAATGGCTTTTGGAACAAACGCCATCTACCAGACGTGAGCTAACAGAATGTGACACAGAAAATTCTTCGACAGAAAGCGATATAGCTAAACCTGGGCCATCATCAAGAAAACCTTCTTTGAGAGAAAAAATTATGGAGAACAGTGAAGAAACCAAAGGGCAGGAAGAAGTTCCTTTGTCAGCAGCACAAGTCGCAAAAACACTCATGAAGAAGGCCAAACATCAAGAGAAACAACGATTAAAGAGATTTGACGAGGCAACAAAACAGCACTCGGACTCAGAGCCTTGTAAACCACACTATAGAAATCACGGAAAAACTTGCGAATATTATAAAGAAGAAAAGCAAAAATTTGGAGTCCAAAACTCGGACCAGGAAACGGAGAAAGGCAGAACAAGCGCAGCGCCTAGCAGATTAATATTTGAATAAAACAATAATAACAAAAAAAAATATTAAATAAAAATCAAACGAGTATAAAAGCCACTAAAGAAATATCTATTATGAACGTCACATTCCAACGCTAAATTATTATTTCCGATCGGAAGTGACATCGTAGGTTCCTGCAACAAATTTTGTTTCCAATATGAGATAACCACCGTGAGCGGTGAAATTGACAAAACGAATTAGGCTTCAATTCAGAGAAAAAGGAAAATAAGTAAGGCCACGTAACTTTTAAATGGGTGTAGTAAACCTAATTAAATTATACATATTCAGAATTAGCATTAAAATGCGATTCTTTTGATATGCATATTGAAAAAAAATAATTTTTTTTCGGGGGGGATAAGTAAAAAAAAACCCAAGGAGGATTTTTTACTGAAATAGGGTCATTGGAAGCTAGCAAATTTGAAGTGAGCTCAATCACTGCTGGTCTCTCGTTGTTAAGTACATGCAATGCATTTACTGACCTTTGACTCTTTGAGGTGAAACTTTCAGTCGAATTTGAAAAAATTTGTTTTTGAAGAATTTTAAAATAATTATAATGGGAAAAACAGCAAGAGTTTGCATTAAGTGCGCACTACATGTACAAGCTGGCTGTAGTCTTATTATAATTAGTTATAGCCTAATATAATATTTTTTTATTAGTTACAAATGGTAAAAAGAAAAAAAAAATTAATTAAGCGATATAAAGATTTAAGCGAAACTTAGAATAAGCTTATAAAGCAAAAAAAAAAAGTATGAGGTAAAAGAAACGAAAAGCAATATAAAAATAAATTATAACCTAAAATCTTACCAGGAGGTAAAAGCCAAGGACAAAATCCATTAAAAATAAGCCAAAAATTAACCCCATCGTCACAAGTAAACCACAGTTCATTATTCAAGATAATAAATTTAACTCTAGCGATGTATTGGATCTGAGAAAACGAATTGGCACAAGAGATCCCTAGTTTAAACAATTGGTTTTCACCTCTGCCAACCCAAACACCCAAATCCCTAGCCGTCGAACCTTTGACAGAAACTAAACGTATCCACTTTTTATTTAAAATATAACCTTTCACAACAGCAAAAACTCGCAGTAATGAGCAAATTCATTCTTGTAATTCTCCCAAATTCAAGCTTACCAGTAAACCGCAGACTACGGAACAACGCATTCAAAGCTATTCAGCCTTGCCAATGAGATTATTTTCTTTCTTTCCTTGGCAAAAAGGATCGTAATTAAATCTAGAATAAAATTTGCAACCAGTCTATCGTAAAAATTGCATTTTTATGAACAAATGAGGGCTAGAAAATGCGGCGCAAAACTTAACTAAAAGTGCTCTAAAAATCAACTGGAAAATACAGTGCTTTTAGAATACGAACACTTTTGGACGGAGAAAAACTTAAATAATTTCAAAATAATACAGGTTGCGACAATAGACACCCCCCCCCCCCTTAAAAACAAGGAAAAAATGAAATTGACCGAAGAATGGAAATTGGCGTAAAAAACTTGTAAAAGCTGTTGAATAAAACAGGAGACATATAAATATAGGCTTAGTAAACACCTATTGAACTGAAAAAGCTGACAAAGATTTGAAAAAACCGCTTAGGCTTCACTGAAGTAAATAATAAAAAAAAGTACAAGTTGAAAAAATAGCCAGACGGAAGTGAAGTAAAAGAAATTGGGTGACAAATGAACACAAGTTAAAGTCGAAATTTAAGGCAAGACAACTTAAAGTTGGGAAATTAAAGCGAAAACAGTTATGTTCGCTTATATGTCTTAAAAAAAAAAAAAAAAATACAGTACGTAAAAAAAAAAGAAATATGGAGATAAGGATATATTCCTTGGAAAAGAACCACCTTTTTACTAAAGGGAAGAGCCGATGGGAAGATTTTAGCTACAAATAAAAAGTGTAAATTTACATAATATATTGTTGTGTCTCGTGTTCTTAATAAACCTATTAGATTGAACAGAATCACAAGGAAAACTGCTGTTGAACCTACCAGACGCTTTTTATGGTGATCAAGCACCAAATAGACATTACTGAGGTGAGGGCACAACAAGAAGGTAAAAAGTCAGAAAATTCCATCTCAAGTCTTTTCAAACTGATTCTCAAGCTACAAATTTAGCTATTGTTGAATATAATTTTGAAAAAAAAAGATATTTATTCTTTTAGAAAAGAATAAACATTGAATATGTGAATTACTACAGTTAAACCTAGTATTATGCAAAAAAAAAACTTGTCTCAGGTTTTTGACAACCCTTGAGCAGACGTAACTGCTTTAATGAGCACACGTAGCGCGTAGCGCATAGACGTAGTGTGATTTTTTTTGCGCATCATAGCGCATAGAACTGTAATTATATTTGCAAACTCGTGTTACTAAGAAATGAACAGTAAATCGCTCCCTGGAAAAAAAAGACTTACCTGACGGAAGTGGAAAGAACCACTTATTATAAAGGCTTATTAGCCTGAACTTGGCGATATTTCATAACTGCTTTAATGATTATGGGATTGATTATATATGTTTTTAAAATATTGGTATTATAGGAAACATCAAACCCGAGAGGGAAGGATGTAAGAACCCCTGTCTGCACGAAACCATAATCTCTCGCAAAGAAATTAATGAATTTAAAAAAAAGAACTTTTATCTGCAACCGCAGACAACGGTTGGCACTACGAGTGCATAAATATGAAAATAAAAGAGTACGATAAATAGTGAAGCGAGTTCTTTGCTATGACAGTAGTAATACTTTTGATTGTAATTAAATTGGTATTTTGAGCGTTTTGCTAATTGAAAAAAAGAGTTATAACACATTTTAGTGTTCCTTTTTGAGAAATTTACTTTGAAAAAAAATGCTTTGTGTATATTTAAATTACTATATAGTGTTTTAAAATAACTTTTAAAACTTTAACCAAATGTATTTTTTTGATAAATGTTTGTATCTAAGTTTTGTTACTTAACAATGCTTGTGTAAGTTTTATTACACAATGCTTGTGTATATACTATGTTTTTTTAATTTACTTTAAATTTTAACTAGTGATGTAATGTTATATGTAAATGTTTGACCTCGAGTCAAAGTATTAATATTTTTTTTAATTTTAAAATAATCAGTTTGATATTTAAGTTTGAAAGAATAATCCAACAAGGAACATAATGTTTCAATTTAAGCGGGATATTATTTTTGGAGTGATTAAAAAAAAGTGGAGAAAGTATTTAAAGTAACTAACTTTCGAATGTATTGATATATACGAAAATATGTGTGTTTAATATGGTATTTTAAGTGTTTAATAATTAATGCTAATTTTAATATGTAAAGAATATAAATACAATTAAAATAAACCAGAAACGGAATGTTTCTATTTTAGCGGCACATTGTGTTTAGAAAACGAGTAAGAAAATAATTAGCCTCTTACTTAACAAAAAAAAAAAAAATTATTTGTATATATTAGTGTGTGATTTTTTTTTCCTTATGCATACAAACGTTAATGCTTTGTTTGTATGCTGATATCAATTTTTTTCTTTAGATCACAGACCTAGTTTTTTTTTTACAACCTATTTTGGATTAATTTTTGCCGATACCGACCAAATTTGGATGCAACTTCAGCCAATTTTGGTTCATGTATGATGCTAATATCCACCAATTTCTGGTGCATTGCAAGAGCTTGTAGTTAGCATCTCCCAAGATAATCTTTGTATCCAGGACCGATACGTTTACCTTGTCCGAAATCAACGTCAACAGAATCCAATAATAAGTGAGAATTTACTACCAATTTATTGACTGACAAGTGAATTTAAATCCGTAATTTTCAATGCTTAAGATGTATAAGCAAATGGCTTATAGCTTAACATTCATTAAGTTAAGGTAAAATGTGAAGAAAATGTAAAGTGTTGTGTTTAAAGAAATATGTGGTTACAAAACAAATTGTTATATGTAATTTTACCCAAGGCATTTCTAAAGTAAAAATATATATGACGCAAATATAAAGTTTTCAAAATACCACTTTTAAAGATAAGGATACAAATCGTGAAATGTGTGGGCTTAGAGGGAACTTGCTCAATAACCAATTCCTGGCTAAATGCGTCAATTTACCGGAAGAACGTGGTTAGGTTTTTCATATATATACCCCGATTTTTGGGACTGAAGGCAGACTTTTTGACTTGCCGGGTGAACCTCTGCCCATTTGTTTTCTCATTAGAAATACCTTGGACTTTGTCTTATAATCGTAAGTGTCTAAGTATCTTATTTATATTTTATTGTTGTTTTATTGAGACTTGTGGGCTACTTGGGACAGCCAGTCCCAGTAGCCAGAATATATCCGATTTTATTATATGGTAAATGAATAAAAGTATTGTATTTTAGACGAACTCTCTACGATCTATTTTTAGCCTCTCGAACATACTCAGTCGGTACGCCTCATTAGTTCGGTCATAGCCTAAGGCACGCTACCAAAGTTCAATTACCTTAGGGCCAGAGTTTATCTCCCCTATAAAGGGAGAATAAAGGCATCTAAGACTACAACCCCCAAATACCTCAAATAACGCTTCACAACATGTGTGTGTGTGTGTGTGTGTGTGTGTGTGTGTGTGTGTGTGTGTGTGTGTGTGTGTGTGTGTGTGTGTGTGTGTGTGTGTGTGTGTGTGTGTGTGTGTGTGTGTGTGTGTGTGTGTGTGTGTGTGTGTGTGTGTGTGTGTGTGTGTGTGTGTGTGTGTGTGTGTGTGTGTGTGTGTGTGTGTGTGTGTGTGTGTGTGTGTGTGTGTGTGTGTGTGTGTGTGTGTGTGTGTGTGTGTGTGTGTGTGTGTGTGTGTGTGTGTGTGTGTGTGTGTGTGTGTGTGTGTGTGTGTGTGTGTGTGTGTGTGTGTGTGTGTGTGTGTGTGTGTGGTGTGTGTGTGTGTGTGTGTGTGTGTGTGTGTGTGTGTGTGTGTGTGTGTGTGTGTGTGTGTGTGTGTGTGTGTGTGTGTGTGTGTGTGTGTGTGTGTGTGTGTGTGTGTGTGTGTGTGTGTGTGTGTGTGTGTGTGTGTGTGTGTGTGTGTGTGTGTGTGTGTGTGTGTGTGTGTGTGTGTGTGTGTGTGTGTGTGTGTGTGTGTGTGTGTGTGTGTGTGTGTGTGTGTGTGTGTGTGTGTGTGTGTGTGTGTGTGTGTGTGTGTGTGTGTGTGTGTGTGTGTGTGTGTGTGTGTGTGTGTGTGTGTGTGTGTGTGTGTGTGTGTGTGTGTGTGTGTGTGTGTGTGTGTGTGTGGTGTGTGTGTGTGTGTGTTGTGTGTGTGTGTGTGTGTGTGTGTGTGTGTGTGTGGTGTGTGTGTGTGTGTGTGTGTGTGTGTGTGTGTGTGTGTGTGTGTGTGTGTGTGTGTGTGTGTGTGTGGTGTGTGTGTGTGTGTGTGTGTGTGTGTGTGTGTGTGTGTGTGTGTGTGTGTGTGTGTGTGTGTGTGTGTGTGTGTGTGTGTGTGTGTGTGTGTGTGTGTGTGTGTGTGTGTGTGTGTGTGTGTGTGTGTGTGTGTGTGTGTGTGTGTGTGTGTGTGTGTGTGTGTGTGTGTGTGTGTGTGTGTGTGTGTGTGTGTGTGTGTGTGTGTGTGTGGTGTGTGTGTGTGTGTGTGTGTGTGTGTGTGTGTGTGTGTGTGTGTGTGTGTGTGTGTGTGTGTGTGTGTGTGTGTGTGTGTGTGTGTGTGTGTGTGTGTGTGTGTGTGTGTGTGTGTGTGTGTGTGTGTGTGTGTGTGTGTGTGTGTGTGAGCGGCGCATGCGCTGCTTATTTATCTGTCTACTAGATAATTAGCTGAGATAGTATAATGAATATTGCAAATTTAGTATTAAAATTCAATTTTTTAACTGAAAAATAGTTTCACTATTGTTATTGATATAGAAATAAATACAAGTTGTCAGTTTTTTTATCATTTCATATCATTTCAACAAAACATATTTAAATGATATGAAAATAATAATCCAAATTTTAAAAGTAGGGTGATTTAGACACTTTGAAAATAAGCTATTTTCTTTTATAGACTGCATTGGTTCCATATGCTCTGTCCCCCTCACCAACTGAAGAAATAAGTCACGAACTATATGAACTCATTGACGCGCCAATGGAGTTTCGTGACAATCAAGACACTGAAATACCAGCTATTGACGATAATGAATGGCGTGATAATGTTAACTTAGACCAAATACCTTCTGATATTGTCAATTTATTGAGTAATTATTTCAGTGTAGATAATAGCACAGTTGAGCAAGGCAATGTAGCTAGTTCAGAGGACAACTTACCATGGCTAAGCCCGAATACATTACAAAATTTTAGACAATTTACAAATGAGTTAACTGAGAACCCTCCCCCCACTGATTTAATGAATATAGTCCCAGTTCAATCAAATTTTATTGAAAATGCAATGGTTTCGATGGATTCTCACAGCCCTATTGTTGAACAAAGTGGTGGAGGGGGTTTAGCTAATGATATTTCCATCAAACAAATTTGATATTGAATACAATAGTCGTTTTTTACTGCAACTTTTGGGGATCCGTTTAATGCACTTATGGGGAGAAATTATAGACTCTATAGATATCGTTCATGAATATGTAGAAGAAATTCCTGCATTTTTTAAAAACAAGATTCAGTTTTTTTTTTTTTTTTGGGGGGGGGGGGGGGTAGGGACTCCATTAAGGCTTCAATTGTTTTAAAAAAAAATTTATCTGAATGAAGGACAAAGCGAGGTGTACGACCATTATGTAGACACAGAGATGTTGGTATTGCACTCTCATTTGGAGATTTACGAAACAGTTTTTATGCAATGGATCGACACTATTATCACGCATATTGAGAATTATAATGAGAACGAGAGTGGGTCTGTGGTTTTATTTATTAAAAATTTAGGTGTAAATATAGGTAAATTTAAAAAATATTTTTATTTTAAGAGGGGATGGGGCGGGGAAGAAGGATATAGTTTTAAAATATAATCCCGATTTAGAAGGATGTAAGGGCGTTCAACGAATCTGTTTTGAAACAGGCCAAAAAAGTTTCGTGTACGCTTTCCTCATATCAGCTTTCGAACCTCTGAAAGA
The DNA here is from genome assembly GCA_027921565.1 of Artemia sinica. Lineage (NCBI taxonomy): Eukaryota > Metazoa > Arthropoda > Branchiopoda > Anostraca > Artemiidae > Artemia > Artemia sinica. The sequence continues at coordinate 1,044,470 of CM051259.1, read as the reverse complement.
TGAAGCTAAAAAAAAAAAAATTTGGAACACTGGGCTGTACCTGGGAAAGAGGGGTCTGATTTTCCCCCTGTTGATTTCTCTTGTTTAGAGGGAAAATTTCCAGTAACACTCAGGTCAATAGATATTTTTGAAAGGGCCAAAGCCCATTTAAATATCGGCGTTACTGTGCTCCAATGTGAAACAGAATTTCAAGAGAATATTCGCTCTCATAAAAAGGGGTAATATTCCCAGTAAGGAGCCCGTCAATTGAATTGGTGAAACACTGGGTTTGGTTGTTATATACACCGCCTACACATGAAACATTGCAGGCGTCACGGATATCAATCGGTGGAAACAGTTTCGGGTGACAGGGCCATCTTGAGATTTAAAAATTTTCAGAATACACTCCTGCAAAGCAACAGAATAAGTTTGGATTGTGAAGCTAGGCTAGTGGATGTGAACGACCCTCAATTTTCGAATGGAATGAAATAACATCAAGCTATTGCAATTTCACATACCCACACACAAAGAGACAGCTCTAACACTATGCAATTGTTAGAAATAGTCGAAACATTGGACAAGAATGAGTTCACGATCAAGGCATTGACTAAATTAATTGTCACTGCAAATGGAGCTATTGCCCGTTTGATAAATACTCACTACTCGATGTTATTGTCCGCAGAGGATCGCCCGGCTTTTAAAAATCAAAAAAATATGTTGGGTTTGTAAGGGGGAATTTGGAGAGGGGACTAAGGGAAAGGGACTAGGGAGACAAGAAGGGGGAAGGGGAAAGTCAGGGATCATAATCACTTGTGGCAGGAAATATCGTCAGGGGGTAGTAATTTTCGAGGTGTGGCACATCAATCGTGCAATGTGAATGTAAGCCAGCAGTTTTGTATAATGGTTTTCATTCACAATTCAAATTATGATTTAAAATTTATTTTACTGGCTTGGGCACGTATGAAGAGGGAGGGAGGGGGAGTAGATATTCCATGGGTAAACAACTAATTTACCTACAATATTATCCCTAAATATGCTGAGAAGCTATTGCTATTAGAGTTGAAATGGCGGGTAGTGAATAATGGGCATACGTGCTGGAATAAAATCCGGTTTTTAGATTCTTTTAGTTTCTTCCCCAAGGCTTTGAGTCAATTGATTCAGGTGCACAAAAGCGACAATTTTGATAGTTTTCCTCTGCTTAAGCAGCGCTTTCCAGACAGTGAAATGTATGACCTACTGACCTGTAAAGGCATATATGCGTATGACTATTACTGCTCTGGCGCACGGTTAAGTGAGGAGAAACTGCCTCAATTGAAGCATTCTATAATTCACTTACCAATGGTGAATTCACTGCTGAAGAGCATGAATTTGCCAGAAGGGTATGGGATAAGGATAATTTTAAAAATGGGTGGGATTATTGTAGAATGTACTTGGCCAGTGACGTGTTAACTCTTTTAGATATTGTCTGTAAACAGATCAAATTTATTCAGAGTTTGGACTAGATATTGGCTACTATTTTTCCACAAATCATTTGGTGATGGACATGATTCTAAAATTTAGTAGGGTGGAAATAGGGTTGATCACTGGTGTGGATCAACACCTTTTTGTAGAAATATCGATGAGGGGTTGGTATATTTTTTTTTGAAGATCGCGTTCTAACAACGGATCCAACTGGACAAGACACCGGTGTAAAGTCTAATGCACTTTTTCTTGACATGAACTCATTGTACCCCCTCGGCAATGTCTCACTACTGTTTACCATGTGGCAATTATAAATGGTTTGAGAATCCTTGTGACATCCCCGACATTCACACCGTCTAGGACAATGGGCAACGAGGATGGTTATTTGAAATTGACGGGAACATACCATTGGAACTTCACGATTCTGTCAAAGATTTTGTATTTCCATGCGTCAATAGACCTGTGACCAAGGACTCTTTGAGCCCATACAACCGGTCTTTGGTCGAGGATATGGGTATGCACTGGACCCCCTTCCAAGCAGAAACTGATTGCAGATGTGGACCCGAAACAGAATATTGTTGTTCACTATGTGCTTTTGCGATGGATGGTGAACAATGGTTTCAAGGTCACAAAAATACACAGAGCCCTGCAATTCAATCAGAAACCATACTTGAAGGCGTTTATTGACATCTTTGTCAGTAAAAGCCCAATGGCAAAAAGTAAAGTCGAAAAAGAAATATGCAAACTTATTTTAAATTCAGCTTTTGGAAAAATATGTGAAAGCGTACGAAACAGATCACGTTGTGACGTCGTAACATGCCCCCAAGAATGTGCACGAATTATTACAGACCCCAATTTTACGACATTCACGAGCATAGATCCGAATATAGTTCTTCAACACAGAAAAAAGAGAAATTTTGTACTGAACAAGAATATAGTGGGAGGTAGTTCAGTACTGGAAATTTCCAAAAAACTCATGTTGTCGTTCTTTTTACAATGTGTGCAAGGTACAATGGCCAAGGGAGGGGGAGGTTCCAGTTTATTATGGGGACACAGATTCTCTGCTGTTAAAAGTTGAAACCGGGGATTTATTAAATTATTTGGAAAATGGGGTGCACATCAGCTCGCGGGTGGATTTCACGAACTGGAATGCGAGCCTCTACCCCGAGTTAGTGAAACCTCAAGCTCCCAATCAACTATTATTGTTAAAATCAGAGACAGGGAGTGATTTTATATCCAATCAGGTATTCCCTGGTCCTAAAGCTTATTGTGTGGAAACACGTGGCAAGGATGTAAAGCAGGCGTTCAAAGGGGTGCCTACACACTTTGTAAAAAATAATTTCGACATGAGTATCTACAGAAACTGTGTAGATAGTTGTCTAGTGCCAAGAGCAAAAGGGCTAGCAATTCGCTCTCTGCAGTATAGGAACTATACTCTTAGAGTGGAAAAAAATGCAATGTCATGCATATCCGACAAGGTCTTTGTGCTCGAGAATGGTGTAAAAGTACTCCCCCACGGCCACTATTGAATTTCAGACCGAGTTGAATGTGTAGACTATCGAAACCAAGTCGGTCTGGATAAATTAACTTAAATTCAAATAGTACCATCATTTAACTGCAGCAACGGCTATCGTATACAGAGTTTGTTGTTTCCGTAGCCACCCTGGGGGGGGGGTCCTGCCAATGGCCTGCCTTTGGCCCCGCCCGTGGCCCAAGGGGTTGTGGGGGCCCTTGGGGGGGGGGGGGTATTCTCATCTTTTAAATTCTTAGTCTAGAAATTAGTTCAACTGTGCTGCTATTGCTATTGTATTTTAAGTTGTTTTTATGACAATAGATGAAAAATATTGTTCTTGTTCTTGTTGTTGCTATTGTTGTACAAAAAGTGTTGTTGTTAATAAATGAAAAATGCAGTTGTTGCTATTGTTGTTGAACAAATAGTGTGTACTATTGTTGTTGTTGTCTTTTAAGTTGTTGATGTTAATAAATGAAAAATGCTGTTGTTGCTATTGTTGTTGAACAAATAGTGTGTACTATTGTTGTTGTATTTTAAGTTGTTGATGTTAATAAATGAAAAAAAAAATATATTTTTGTTGTTCTTGTTAATGTAGCAAATAGATCTATGGGAAAATTATTATTTATTCATTGGACAAGTATGGTTTTACAGTTAGTTGTAGTCCGACTGTTGAGAACAGCAGCAGCAGTATCTATCAATTTAAAACACCGTTCAGGTCGTTTCTGTGTTCCATCAATGTCTGGGAAAACGACACTTTTAGCTAGAATAATTAAAAATTGTAATAAAATGTTTTTTGGAAAAACCAAAGAAAATTTATTATTGCTATAGTATTTGGCAGGAGTCTTACGATCAAATCAAAGCTATTGCCACTGCCACGTCCATGCCAATTCAATTCATACGGGGACTTGATGTTTTCAATAGTATTGAACCAAACTCATGGTTGATTATTGATGATTTGGCTGAATCAATTGAACAGTTCTCACAGCAAATGCTACAACTTTTTACCGTTCGCTCTCATCATGAACATATTTCCATAACCCTAGTTCTATACAATCTATTTCATCAAAGCAAATGTATGAGAACCCTTTCTTTGAATTGCACCATCTATATTATCTACCGAGTTGTTTGTGATTCTAGCTCGCTAATAACTCTCAACAAACAAATATATATAGGTGCCCCCAAATTTCTGCTGTCAGCGTACAGTCAGGCGACAAATAAGCCCTACGGGTACATTTTGATAGATCTTAATCAGAATACAACCGAGGATCTACGTGTAGTCACAGATATTTTCGACAAAGAAATTACTGTATATCTTCCAGTGAATATCAGAAAAGGATATTAGTTGCCATCATGACACTGAAGAAACTACACGAATAACGGCATTTATTTTCCGTTCTAGGCACTTCAAACCCTCCACTCAGGAAAGCCATGCTCAAACATGGTGTTGACAATGATTTCATTAATCTAATATCTGAACTTTGTTTAAACTTAACTGAGGGCAATGTACACTTGCCAGAAGGAGTTAGACAACAGACAAAGTAACATCGTTCCACTGTATATGCCTTGGCTTGCAAAGACAAAGGAAAAAATTTTAAAAGAAAACGTCTTCTTCAAACGGGCGGTAGCTTTTTTACACTTTTACTACCTATAATTTCAGGACTTGTAAACAGTTTTCTCTCTAGATGGGTAAACCCTATAAATTGACTTCCAATAGAACTTGTCCTCTCACCCGTGGAACACTTTCAAGAAAAACTAAGCAAATTCATTAATGACAAAAAATATTGTCGATCAAAAAAAGCTAGTTTTACTTTAAGATGTATTGCGTCGTGTGGACAAATATAGACCTTATCGTGAGAGACCTATCGCCGTCACAGATCCCCCTAAACAGGAAACTTCTCCTCAAGATTTTGCACAATCAATGGAGAAGGAATTGAATTCCATAGTGAAATCAAATGGAAACCTATTGCCAGTGACCTATCGAGAACAGAGTAAAAGAGTATTAACATATCTAATTTTGGAAAGTTGTGGTGGTGATCATCAAAGTTCAGGTCGATAGCACAGGGAAACGAATTATAACTCAGGGAAAAAAGTTATAATCTAGTTGATTTAATTTGTGATATGGTGACGAATCGTAAAGGACGTATTATTTGACAATAATCTAAACACCTTTCTAAATGCATCAAACTTCCCAAAAGTCTTATTGGCAATAAGCAAATTCTAAAGAAATTAAGAGAATATAGTCCTCTAACAACACCATTTAAAAAAGCAGAAGAGGAAGATTTTAATTCAATCTTGGAAATTACTAGCACTCCTAGCAGCAGCAATGATTTGATAACACCAACGATGACGGTTAGACAAAAGTGAAGACGTATTGATTACCCTCCAGTGTTCAAAAGGGGAGTGGTCATTATACTACGTGTTTGCTCTCAAAATGGATGAAGTTTTAAAGCATGTCTATGAAAATATTGGTAAAGCGGGAAGTCTAAGTTCCCCCACAACACTTTCTAAAGTTGCCTCTGACATAGAGGTCAGCACATTAAAAAACGCAAAAGAGTATTTAGAAAATGAACCGAGTTAGACACTGCATCGGAATCGCAGGCTTCGTGGCAAAAAATATCGACAAACTAAAGACTTTTTCCCTCTGCATATAATGCAAACTCATCTTTTAACTTTAGACGCGATTCAACGGCGTCACAATACACCCTACAAATATATTCTAGTGGCAATCAGTGTCTTTAGTCGCTATGCATATGCCATTCCATTGCAATCAAAGAGAGGTGTTGAAAATGCTCATGCTTTAGAAAGTATTCTTGAACAGGATTGCTATAGAAAAATTCATTCGGATCGCAGTAGCGAATTTGTTAATCCTCATGTGCAAAAGATTCTATTGAAATATAAAAAACAAAGCTCTATTATAGTCACAGCGCGATAAAGGCTTCATTTGCTGAACGATTGATAAGAACCCTTCGTATATTAATTTCAAGATATTGCACGTTGAAAAATACTGCTGCTTTTATTCATGATTTAGATAAAATCATGCAAATATATAACCAACGACCAGGTCGATCCCTGTCCAATGTTAGCCCTCGGGAAGTTCATTGCAGTGAAAATACATTTGATGCTTTTCTAAAGCAATATTCCAGTGAAAAAAAAAACAAAAAATTTGTGAAGAAGAAATTCAATGTTGGCGATACTGTTCGGATTAATAAAACCACGAATATTTTTAAAAAGGGGAATTATTAAAGGAGCACTGAACTTTTTAAACTATCCAAAATCCTAGACACTGAACACACGACATATCGACTGCAGGACACCAAAGATGATGAGATTCTCGGCGGTTTTTATGAATATGAACTACAAAAAGTGAGAAACACTAGTGAAATTCATCAAATTGAAAAGATATTAAAGAGTCGTACTCGTAGAGGCAGGAGACAGTTGCTTTTTTTTTGGCTAGGATACAGCTCTGATTTTGATTCTTGGGTTGCAGTTGAAGATATTAACAATGCCCAATGATTTCTATGTGACATTCATGTCCAATGTTTCCGATCCTCTTTACAATGATTTGAATAGAACTAGTGATTTTTGGACGAAACTCTCCCCCCCCCCATCAAATTTGACGGCACCTGTGAAGTGGCTCTTGTCGACTGTATTCTCAAAGATACATATGGCATCCTGACAAAATATCGCAAATATGATATAAAACTTAGACCATATGATTGGCCTCCACCCCCAGGTGATCAAGAACAAATTCAAAAGATCAATCGGATGAATTATCCATATATTGAATTACCACACGAAGAACTCACCTGTATGAATGATTTATGTCGTTCTATCAATAAAAGAATTTTTGCTCGTAAAAAAGGAGCCTCTCATTTCAACTATTCAAAGGAGGAGGGCAAGGTCTACATTAGTTCACCCATTGCCGATGAAAAGGTTATTCTCAATGATAATCTAAAAGATGTTCTTGGCTTTCAGCTCAATATAATCAATGGTAAAAGTGCTGGAAACAGTAATTTTATTTTTGCTGACTACCCGCCTGCCTTCTCCATGAACACATGTATATTTCTCTACGCTTCATTTGTTGAAACATTCAGAGTTGGCAATAGCAATGTCTCCCTCCAACGAGCTCTTGAACGAAAAACCAATCAAGAAAATATTCACCATTACAATATAAAGCATCTTCAGTATATCCCCGTAAACACTTCCTATTTTGAACTCTGTCAGTTAACACTAAGAACTAAATTAGGTGATCCCCTAGCAATATCAAAAGGTTTGGCTGTGATTACATGTCATTTTGACCCATTCAACAACAAGATGTCTAATAGAAAAGTAGTATTCATTTGTCCTGATATTGACTGCTATGTTAATACTCTTGGCCCAAGACAACTGGGCAATGGAACGGACTATTAGAAAGGCATCTCATCAATGTCTAGCTATGGTCTTGGCAGTTGGTTTGCTAAACTGTACACACACACACACACATACACACACACACACACACACACACACACACACACACACACACACACACACACACACACACACACACACACGCACATACACACACACACACACACACACACACACACACACACACACACACACACACACACACACACACACACACACACACAAAACACACACACACACACACACACATACATACACACACACACACACACACACACACACACACACACACACAACACACACACACACACACACACACACACACACACACACATGTTGTGAAGCGTTATTTGAGGTATTTGGGGGTTTTAGTCTTAGATGCCTTTATTCTCCCTTTATAGGGGAGATAAACTCTGGCCCTAAGGTAATTGAACTTTGGTAGCGTGCCTTAGGCTATGACCGAACTAATGAGGCGTACCGACTGAGTATGTTCGAGAGGCTAAAAATAGATCGTAGAGAATTCGTCTAAAATACAATACTTTTATTCATTTACCATATAATAAAATCGGATATATTCTGGCTACTGGGACTGGCTGTCCCAAGTAGCCCACAAGTCTCAATAAAACAACAATAAAATATAAATAAGATACTTAGACACTTACGATTATAAGACAAAGTCCAAGGTATTTCTAATGAGAAACAAATGGGCAGAGGTTCACCCGGCAAGTCTGCCTTCAGTCCCAAAAATCGGGGTATATATATGAAAAACCTAACCACGTTCTTCTGGTAATTTGACGCATTTAGCCAGGAAATTGGTTATTGAACAAGTTCCCTCCAAGCCCACACATTTCACGATTTGTATCCTTATCTTAAAAAGTGGTATTTTGAAAACTTTATATTTGCGTCATATATATTTTTACTAATTTAATAATTAACTAAATTAGAAAGCTTTACCACAATACTCCCCATTTAAAGAAGAATTGTCCCAATTCTCAATATTTTACTTTTAAAACAACTTAATTTCGTTTAAAGCTATTATGCTGCCATCTTTGGGTCATTATGTGCATATTCTCTCAATGGGTTTCCTTAGGGTCATGTTTCTGGTCCAATATTGGCCATGTTCTTTTTTTGTCGAAGGATTTCAATTTGAAATTCATCCTTGTTTCTCTTTCTCTGTCTCTAGGACTGACAATTGCTCTTTTACCCTCTTCATATGCATCTTCTGTTTTACTTGACCCCAAGCGGGTTAAACATAATATTAGTGGTTTTGCTTAAATTAGATTTATATTAGAAAAGTTTTATGAATTTTTTTTTTGTTTAAATTTAATTCCCATTAATAATTTAATTTATCTGTGTGATGTGGTTGATATTTCGTGGTTGATATTACCGTGTAGTTGATATTTCCGTTTATATTTTCGTTTTAGAAATGCCTTGGGTAGATTACATATAACAATTTGTTTTGTAACCATATATTTCTTTAAACACAACACTTTACATTTTCTTCACATTTTACCTTAACTTAATGAATGTTAAGCTATAATTCATTTGCTTATACATCTTAAGCATTGAAAATTACGGATTTAAATTCACTTGTCAGTCAATAAATTGGTAGTAAATTCTCACTTATTATTGGATTCTGTTGACGTTGATTTCGGACAAGGTAAACGTATCGGTCCTGGATACAAAGATTATCTTGGGAGATGCTAACTACAAGCTCTTGCAATGCACCAGAAATTGGTTGATATTAGCATCATACATGAACCAAAATTGGCTGAAGTTGCATCCAAATTTGGTCGGTATCGGCAAAAATTAAATCGGTATCGGTAAAAAAGAAAGACATTGTTTTATATATATATTTCTTTATTAATAAACAAATTGACATATAGTTTTTAAGCACTTTACTGGTAGGGCACTAAAATCAATATTATACATGTCTGAGAGGATATTTTCCACCATAAAGTCATTCAGACGTCGATTGTCTACATAAATGTTGAGAAACTGCTTGGAAGTATAGCCGCGAAATCTGAACACGAAATATAGTAGCGCATGGAAACCACAGCTTTTAGTCGTCAGATCCTGCACTTTCTTCCGATTTCAAATCATAGTTTTCGCACTCCTCACAATACACTTGCGGATGTGTGGAGTGTAGAATGTATAGGGTAGGCCGAGAGGATCAAAAAATTCAATCGTGAATCGGAAAAGAAACTCACATATTAAATTGACAAACTCCATTCACTGCCGTATACAATCGAATGCTTATATTGACACACCTTCTCACAGAATATAAATTGACATCTATCAAAAAATGAGAATATATTTATGCTTAAACTAAAACAAAAAAGGTCAGCTAACCCCCGGCCCATAACCCCTAAATAGCCGGTACAATATATTTTTCTAGCCAGAGGTAGTGCAGAGCGAAACAGTTTAGCAAACCAACTGCCAAGACCATAGCCAGACATTGATGAGATGCCTTTCTAATAGTCCGTTCCATTGCCCAGTTGTCTTGGGCCAAGAGTATTAACATAGCAGTCAATATCAGGACAAATGAATACTACTTTTCTATTAGACATCTTGTTGTTGAATGGGTCGAAAATGACATGTAATCACAGCCAAACCTTTTGATATTGCTAGGGGATCACCTAATTTAGTTCTTAGTGTTAACTGACAGAGTTCAAAATAGGAAGTGTTTACGGGGATATACTGAAGATGCTTTATATTGTAATGGTGAATATTTTCTTGATTGGTTTTTCGTTCAAGAGCTCGTTGGAGGGAGACATTGCTATTGCCAACTCTGAATGTTTCAACAAATGAAGCGTAGAGAAATATACATGTGTTCATGGAGAAGGCAGGCGGGTAGTCAGCAAAAATAAAATTACTGTTTCCAGCACTTTTACCATTGATTATATTGAGCTGAAAGCCAAGAACATCTTTTAGATTATCATTGAGAATAACCTTTTCATCGGCAATGGGTGAACTAATGTAGACCTTGCCCTCCTCCTTTGAATAGTTGAAATGAGAGGCTCCTTTTTTACGAGCAAAAATTCTTTTATTGATAGAACGACATAAATCATTCATACAGGTGAGTTCTTCGTGTGGTAATTCAATATATGGATAATTCATCCGATTGATCTTTTGAATTTGTTCTTGATCACCTGGGGGTGGAGGCCAATCATATGGTCTAAGTTTTATATCATATTTGCGATATTTTCTCAGGATGCCATATGTATCTTTGAGAATACAGTCGACAAGAGCCACTTCACACGTGCCGTCAAATTTGATGGGGGGGGAGAGTTTCGTCCAAAAATCACTAGGTCTATTCAAATCATTGTAAAGAGGATCGGAAACATTGGACATGAATGTCACATAGAAATCATTGGGCATTGTTAATATCTTCAACTGCAACCCAAGAATCAAAATCAGAGCTGTATCCTAGCCAAAGAACAAGCAACTGTCTCCTGCCTCTGCGAGTACGACTCTTTAATATCTTTTCAATTTGATGAATTTCACTAGCGTTTCTAACTTTTTGTAGTTCATATTCATAAAAACCGCCGAGAATCTCATCATCTTTGGTGTCCTGCAGTCGATATGTCGTGGGTTCAGTGTCTAGGATTTTGGATAGTTTAAAAAGTTCAGTGCTCCTTTAATAATTCCCCTTTTTAAAAATATTCGTGGTTTTATTAATCCGAACAGTATCGCCAACATTGAATTTCTTCTTCACAATTTTTTGTTTTTTTTTTCACTGGAATATTGCTTTAGAAAAGCATCAAATGTATTTTCACTGCAATGAACTTCCCGAGGGCTAACATTGGACAGGGATCGACCTGGTCGTTGGTTATATATTTGCATGATTTTATCTAAATCATGAATAAAAGCAGCAGTATTTTTCAACATGCAATATCTTGAAATTAATATACGAAGGGTTCTTATCAATCGTTCAGCCAATGAAGCCTTTATCGCGCTGTGACTATAATAGAGCTTTGTTTTATATTTCAATAGAATCTTTTGCACATGAGGATTAACAAATTCGCTACTGCGATCCGAATGAATTTTTCTATAGCAATCCTGTTCAAGAATACTTTCTAAAGCATAAGCAACTTCAACACCTCTCTTTGATTGCAATGGAATGGCATATGCATAGCGACTAAAGACACTGATTGCCACTAGAATATATTTGTAGGGTGTATTGTGACGCCGTTGAATCGCGTCTAAAGTTAAAAGATGAGTTTGCATTATATGCAGAGGGAAAAATCTTTAGTTTGTCGATATTTTTTGCCACGAAGCCTGCGATTCCGATGCAGTGTGTAACTCGGTTCATTTTCTAGATACTCTTTTGCGTTTTTTAATGTGCTGACCTCTATGTCAGAGGCAACTTTAGAACGTGTTGTGGGGGAACTTAGACTTCCCGCTTTACCAATATTTTCATAGACATGCTTTAAAAACTTCATCCATTTTGAAAGCAAACACGTAGTATAATGACCACTCCCCTTTTGAACACTGGAGGGTAATCAATATGTCTTCACTTTTGTCTAACCGTCATCGATGGTGTTATCAAATCATTGCTGCTGCTAGGAGTGCTAGTAATTTCCAAGATTGAATTAAAATCTTCCTCTTCTGCTTTTTTAAATGGTGTTGTTAGAGGACTATATTCTCTTAATTTCTTTAGAATTTGCTTATTGCCAATAAGACTTTTGGGGAAGTTTGATGCATTTAGAAAGGTGTATAGATTATTGTCAAATAATAAGTCCTTTACGATTCGTCACCATATCACAAATTAAATCAACTAGATTATAACTTTTTTTCCTGAGTTATAATTGGTTTCCCTGTGCTATCGACCTGAACTTTGATGATCACCACCACCACTTTCCAAAATTAGATATGTTAATACTCTTTTACTCTGTTCTCGATAGGTCACTGGCAATAGGTTTCCATTTGATGTCACTATGGAATTCAATTCCTTCTCCATTGATTGTGCAAAATCTTGAGGAGAAGTTTCCTGTTTAGGGGGATCTGTGACGGCGATAGGTCTCTCACGATAAGGTCTATGTTTGTCCACACGACGCAATACATCTTAAAGTAAAACTAGCTTTTTTTCATCGACAATATTTTTTGTCATTAATGAACTTGCTTAGTTTTTTCTTCAAAATGTTCCACGGGTGAGAGGACAAGTTCTATTGGAAGTCAATTTATAGGGTTTACCCATCTAGAGAAAACTGTTTACAAGTCCTGAAATTATTGGTAGTAAAAGTGTAAAAAAACTACCGCCCGCTTGAAGAAGACGTTTTCTTTTAAAATTTTTTCCTTTGTCTTTGCAAGCAAGGCATATACAGTGGAACGATGTTGCTTTGTCTGTTGTCTAACTCCTTCTGGCAAGTGTACATTGCCCTCAGTTAATTTAAACAAAGTTCAGATATTAGATTAATGAAATCATTGTCAACACCATGTTTGAGCATGGCTTGCCTGAGTAGGGTTTGAAATGCCTAGAACGGAAAATAAATGCCGTTGTTCGTGTAGTTTCTTCAGTGTCATGATGGCAACTAATATCCTTTTCTGCTATTCACTGGAAGATATACAGTAATTTCTTTGTCGAAAATATCTGTGACTACACGTAGATCCTCGGTTGTATTCTGATTAAGATCTATCAAAATGTACCCGTAGGGCTTATTTGTCGCCTGACTGTACGCTGACAGCAGAAATTTGGGGGCACCTATATATATTTGTTTGTTGAGAGTTATTAGCGAGCTAGAATCACAAACAACTCGATAGATAATATAGATGGTGCAATTCAAAGAAAGGGTTCTCATACATTTGCTTTGATGAAATAGATTGTATAGAACTAGGGTTATGGAAATATGTTCGTGATGAGAGCGAACGGTAAAAAGTTGTAGCATTTGCTGTGAGAACTGTTCAATTGATTCAGCCAAATCATCAATAATCAACCATGAGTTTGGTTCAATACTATTGAAAACATCAAGTCCCCGTATGAATTGTATTGGCATGGACGTGGCAGTGGCAATAGCTTTGATTTTATCGTAAGACTCCTGCCAAATACTATAGCAATAATAAATTTTCTTTGGTTTTTCCAAAAACATTTTATTACAATTTTTAATTATTCTAGCTAAAAGTGTCGTTTTCCCAGACATTGATGGAACACAGAAACGACCTGAACGGTGTTTTAAATTGATAGATACTGCTGCTGCTGTTCTCAACAGTCGGACTACAACTAACTGTAAACCATACTTGTCCAATGAATAAATAATAATTTTCCCCATAGATCTATTTGCTACATTAACAAGAACAACAAAAAAACATATTATTTTTTTTTCATTTATTAACATCAACAACTTAAAATACAACAACAATAGTACACACTATTTGTTCAACAACAATAGCAACAACAGCATTTTTCATTTATTAACATCAACAACTTAAAAGACAACAACAACAATAGTACACACTATTTGTTCAACAACAATAGCAACAACTGCATTTTTTATTTATTAACAACAACACTTTTTGTACAACAATAGCAACAACAAGAACAAGAACAATATTTTTTCATCTATTGTCATAAAAACAACTTAAAATACAATAGCAATAGCAGCACAGTTGAACTAATTTCTAGACTAAGAATTTAAAAGATGAGAATATACCCCCCCCCCAAGGGCCCCCAACCCCTGGGGCCACGGGCCGGGGCCAAAGGCAGGCCATTGGCAGGACCCACCCCCCCCCCAGGGTGGCTACGGAAACAACAAGTATACGATAGCCGTTGCTGCAGTTAAATGATGGTACTATTTGAATTTAAGTTAATTTATCCAGACCGACTTGGTTTCGATAGTCTACACATTCAACTCGGTCTGAAATTCAATAGTGGCCGTGGGGGAGTACTTTTACACCATTCTCGAGCACAAAGACCTTGTTGGATATGCATGACATTGCATTTTTTTCCACTCTAAGAGTATAGTTCCTCTACTGCAGAGAGCAAATTGCTAGCCCTTTTGCTCTTGGCACTAGACAACTATCTAAACAGTTTCTGTAAATACTCATGTCAAAATTAGTTTTTACAAAGTGTTTAGGCACCCCTTTGAACGCCTGCTTTACATCCTTGCCACGTGTTTCCACACAATAAGCTTTAGGACCAGGGAATACCTGATTGGATATAAAATCACTCCCTGTCTCTGATTTTAACAATAATAGTTGATTGGGAGCTTGACGTTTCACCAACTCGGGGTAGAGGCTCGCATTCCAGTTCGTGAAATCCACCCGCGAGCTGATGTGCACCCCATTTTCCAAATCATTTAATAAATCCCCGGTTTCAACTTTTAACAGCAGAGAATCTGTGTCCCCATAATAAACTGGAACCTCCCCCTCCTTGGCCATTGTACCTTGCACACATTGTAAAAGAACGACAACATGAGTTTTTTGGAAATTTCCAGTACTGAACTACCTCCCACTATATTCTTGTTCAGTACAAAATTTCTCTTTTTTCTGTGTTGAAGAACCATATTCGGATCTATGCTCGTGAATGTTGTAAAATTGGGGTCTGTAATAATTCGTGCACATTCTTGGGGGCATGTAACGACGTCACAACGTGATCTGTTTTGTACGCTTTCACATATTTTTCCAAAAGCTGAATTTAAAATAAGTTTGCATATTTCTTTTTCGACTTTACTTTTTGCCATTGGGCTTTTACTGACAAAGATGTCAATAAACGCCTTCAAGTATGGTTTCTGATTGAATTGCAGGGCTCTGTGTATTTTTGTGACCTTGAAACCATTGTTCACCATCCATCGCAAAAGCACATAGTGAACAACAATATTCTGTTTTCGGGTCCACATCTGCAATCAGTTTCTGCTTGGAAGGGGTCCAGTGCATACCCATATCCTGGACCAAAGACCGGTTGTATGGCTCAAAGAGTCCTTGGTCACAGGTCTATTGACGCATGGAAATACAAAATCTTTGACAGAATCGTGAAGTTCCAATGGTATGTTCCCGTCAATTTCAAATAACCATCCTCGTTGCCCATTGTCCTAGACGGTGTGAATGTCGGGGATGTCACAAGGATTCTCAAACCATTGATAATTGCCACATGGTAAACAGTAGTGAGACATTGCCGAGGGGTACAATGAGTTCATGTCAAGAAAAACTGCATTAGACTTTACACCGGTGTCTTGTCCAGTTGGATCCGTTGTTAGAACGCGATCTTCAAAAAAAATATACCACCCCTCATCGATATTTCTACAAAAAGGTGTTGATCCACACCAGTGATCAACCCTATTTCCACCCTACTAAATTTTAGAATCAAGTCCATCACCAAATGATTTGTGGAAAAATAGTAGCCAATATCTAGTCCAAACTCTGAATAAATTTGATCTGTGTTTTTACAGACAATATCTAAAGAGTTAACACGTCACTGGCCAAGTACATTCTACAATAATCCCACCCATTTTTAAAATTATCCTTATCCCATACCCTTCTGGCAAATTCATGCTCTTCGGCAGTGAATTCACCATTGGTAAGTGAATTATAGAATGCTTCAATTGGAGGCAGTTTCTCCTCACTTAACCGTGCGCCAGAGCAGTAATAGTCATACGCATATATGCCTTTACAGGTCAGTAGGTCATACATTTCACTGTCTGGAAAGCGCTGTTTAAGCAGAGGAAAACTATCAAAATTGTCGCTTTTGTGCACCTGAATCAATTGACTCAAAGCCTTGGGGAAGAAGCTAAAAGAATCTAAAAACCGGATTTTATTCCAGCACGTATGCCCATTATTCACTACCCGCCATTTCAACTCTAATAGCACTAGCTTCTCAGCATATTTAGGGATAATATTGTAGGTAAATTAGTTGTTTACCCATGGAATATCTACTCCCCCTCCCTCCCTGTTCATACATGCCCAAGCCAGTAAAATAAATTTTAAATCATAATTTGAATTGTGAATGAAAACCATTATACAAAACTGCTGGCTTACATTCACATTGCACGATTGATGTGCCACACCTCGAAAATTACTACCCACTGACGATATTTCCTGCCACATGTGATTATGATCCCTGACTTTCCCCTTCCCCCTTCTTGTCTCCCTAGTCCCTTTCCCCTAAGTCCCCTCTCCAAATTCCCCCTCACAAACCCAACATATTTTTTTGATTTTTAAAAGCCGGGCGATCCTCTGCGGACAATAACATCGGTAGTGAGTATTTATCAAACGGGCAATAGCTCCATTTGCAGTGACAATTAATTTAGTCAATGCATTGATCATGAATTCATTCTTGTCCAATGTTTCGACTATTTCTAACAATTGCATAGTGTTAGAGCTGTCTCTTTGTGCGTGGGTATGTGAAATTGCAATAGCTTGATGTTATTTCATTCGATTCGAAAATTGAGGGTCGTTCACATCCACTAGCCTAGCTTCACAATCCAAACTTATTCTGTTGCTTTGCAGGAGTGTATTCTGAAAATTTTTAAATCTCAAGATGGCCCTGTCACCCGAAACTGTTTCCACCGATTGATATCCGTGACGCCTGCAATGTTTCGTGTGTAGGCGGTGTATATAACAACCAAACCCAGTGTTTCACCAATTCAATTGACCCCCTTTTTTTGAGAGCGAATATTCTCTTGAAATTCTGTTTCATATTGGAGCACAGTAACGCCGATATTTAAATGGGCGTTGGCCCTTTCAAAAATATCTATTGACCTGAGTGTTACTGGAAATTTTCCCTCTAAACAAGAGAAATCAACAGGGGGAAAATCGGACCCCTCTTTCCCAGGTACAGCCCAGTGTTCCAAATTTTTCTTTTTAGCTTCCTCTTTCAGAGGTTCGAAAGCTGATATGAGGAAAGCGTACACGAAACTTTTTTGGCCTGTTTCAAAACAGATTCGTTGAACGCCCTTACATCCTTCTAAATCGGGATTATATTTTAAAACTATATTTTTCTTCCCCGCCCCATCCCCTTAAAATAAAATATTTTTTAAATTTACATATATTTACACCTAAATTTTTAATAAATAAAACCACAGACCCACTCTCGTTCTCTTTATAATTCTCAATATGCGTGATAATAGTGTCGATCCATTGCATAAAAACTGTTTCGTAAATCTCCAAATGAAGAGGCAATACCAACATCTCGGTGTCTACATAATGGTCGTACACCTCGCTTTGTCCTTCATTCAGATAAAAAATTTTTAAACAATTGAAGCCTTAATGGAGTCCCTACCCCCCCCCCCCCCCCCCAAAAAAAAAAATTGAATCTTGTTTTTAAAAAATGCAGGAATTTCTTCTACATATTCATGAACGATATCTATAGAGTCTATAATTTCTCTCCCCATAAGTGAATTAAACGGATCCCCAAAAGTTGCAGTAAAAACGACTATTGTATTCAATATCAAATTTGTTTGATGGAAATACCATTAGCTAAACCCCCTCCACCACTTTGTTCAATAATAGGGCTGTGAGAATCCATCGAAACCATTGCATTTTCAATAAAATTTGATTGAACTGGGACTATATTCATTAAATCAGTGGGGGGAGGGTTCTCAGTTAACTCATTTGTAAATTGTCTAAAATTTGTAATGTATTCGGGCTTAGCCATGGTAAGTTGTCCTCTGAACTAGCTACATTGCCTTGCTCAACTGTGCTATTATCTACACTGAAATAATTACTCAATAAATTGACAATATCAGAAGGTATTTGGTCTAAGTTAACATTATCACGCCATTCATTATCGTCGATAGCTGGTATTTTCAGTGTCTTGATTGCCACGAAACTCCATTGGCGCGTCAATGAGTTCATATAGTTTCGTGACTTATTTCTTCAGTTGGTGAGGGGACAGAGCATATGGAACCAATGCAGTCTATAAAAGAAAATAGCTTATTTTCAAAGTGTCTAAATCACCCTACTTTTAAAATTTGGATTATTATTTTCATATCATTTAAATATGTTTTGTTGAAATGATATGAAATGATAAAAAAACTGACAACTTGTATTTATTTCTATATCAATAACAATAGTGAAACTATTTTTCAGTTAAAAAATTGAATTTGATACTAAATTTGCAATATTCATTATACTATCTCAGCGAATTATCTAGTAGACAGATAAATAAGCAGCGCATGCGCCGCTCACTCACACACACACACCACACACACACACACACACACACACACACACACACACACACACACACACACAGCACACACACACACACACACACACACACACACAACACACACACACACACACACACACACACACACACACACACACACAACACACACACAACCACACACACACACACAACACACACACACACACACACACACACACACACACACACACACACACACACACACACACAAACACACCACACACACAACGCACACACACACACATGTTGTGAAGCGTTATTTGAGGTATTTGGGGGTTGTAGTCTTAGATGCCTCTATTCTCCTTTATATCCCTTTATCCCCAAGGCTTTGAGTCAATTGATTCAGGTGCACAAAAGCGACAATTTTGATAGTTTTCCTCTGCTTAAACAGCGCTTTCCAGACAGTGAAATGTATGACCTACTGACCTGTAAAGGCATATATGCGTATGACTATTACTGCTCTGGCGCACGGTTAAGTGAGGAGAAACTGCCTCCAATTGAAGCATTCTATAATTCACTTACCAATGGTGAATTCACTGCCGAAGAGCATGAATTTGCCAGAAGGGTATGGGATAAGGATAATTTTAAAATGGGTGGGATTATTGTAGAATGTACTTGGCCAGTGACGTGTTAACTCTTTTTAGATATTGTCTGTAAAAACACAGATCAAATTTATTCAGAGTTTGGACTAGATATTGGCTACTATTTTTCCACAAATCATTTGGATGATGGACTTGATTCTAAATTTAGTAGGGTGGAAATAGGGTTGATCACTGGTTGTGGATCAACACCTTTTTGTAGAAATATCGATGAGGGGTTGTATATTTTTTTTTGAAGATCGCGTTCTAACAACGGATCCAACTGGACAAGACACCGGTGTAAAGTCTAATGCAGTTTTTCTTGACATGAACCCATTGTACCCCTCGCAATGTCTCACTACTGTTTACCATGTGGCAATTATAAATGGTTTGAGAATCCTTGTGACATCCCCGACATTCACACCGTCTAGGACAATGGGCAACGAGGATGGTTATTTGAAATTGACGGGCACATACCATTGGAACTTCACGATTCTGTCAAAGATTTTGTATTTCCATGCGTCAATAGACCTGTGACCAAGGACTCTTTGAGCCCATACAACCGGTCTTTGGTCGAGGATATGGGTATGCACTGGACCCCTTCCAAGCAGAAACTGATTGCAGATGTGGACCCGAAACAGAATATTGTTGTTCACTATGTGCTTTTTGCGATGGATGGTGAACAATGGTTTCAAGGTCACAAAAATACACAGAGCCCTGCAATTCAATCAGAAAACCATACTTGAAGGCGTTTATTGACATCTTTGTCAGTAAAACCCCAATGGCAAAAAGTAAAGTCGAAAAAGAAATATGCAAACTTATTTTAAATTCAGCTTTTGGAAAAATATGTGAAAGCGTACGAAAACAGATCACGTTGTGACGTCGTAACATGCCCCCAAGAATGTGCACGAATTATTACAGACCCCAATTTTACAACATTCACGAGCATAGATCCGAATATTGTTCTTCAACACAGAAAAAAGAGAAATTTTGTACTGAACAAGAATATAGTGGGAGGTAGTTCAGAAACTGGAAATTTCCAAAAAAACTCATGTTGTCGTTCTTTTACAATGTGTGCAAGGTACAATGGCCAAGGGGGGGAGGTTCCAGTTTATTATGGGGACACAGATTCTCTGCTGTTAAAATTTGAAACCGGGGATTTATTAAATGATTTGGAAAATGGGGTGCACATCAGCTAGCGGGTGGATTTCACGAACTGGAATGCGAGCCTCTACCCCGAATTGGTGAAACGTCAAGCTCCCAATCAACTATTATTGTTAAAATCAGGATCAGGGAGGGATTTTATAGCCAATCAGGTATTCCCTGGTCCTAAAGCTTATTGTGTGGAAACACGTGGCAAGGATGTAAAGCAGGCGTGCAAAGGGGTGCCTACACACTTTGTAAAAATAATTTCGACATGAGTATCTACAGAAACTGTGTAGATAGTTGTCTAGTGCCAAGAGCAAAAGGGCTAGCAATTCGCTCTCTGCAGTATAGGAACTATACTCTTAGAGTGGAAAAAAAATGCGATGTCATGCATATCCGACAAGGTCTTTGTGCTCGAGAATGGTGTAAAAGTACTCCCCCACGGCCACTATTGAATTTCAGACCGAGTTGAATGTGTAGACTATCGAAACCAAGTCGGTCTGGATAAATTAACTTAAATTCAAATAGTACCATCATTTAACTGCAGCAACGGCTATCGTATACAGAGTTTGTTGTTTCCGTAGCCACCCTGGGGGGGGGGGGGGCTGGGTCCTGCCAATGGCCTGCCTTTGGCCCCGGCCCGTGGCCCCAGGGGTTGGGGGCCCTTGGGGGGGGGTATTCTCATCTTTTAAATTCTTAGTCTAGAAATTAGTTCAACTGTGCTGCTATTGCTATTGTATTTTAAGTTGTTTTTATGACAATAGATGAAAAATATTGTTCTTGTTCTTGTTGTTGCTATTGTTGTACAAAAAGTGTTGTTGTTAATAAATGAAAATGCAGTTGTTGCTATTGTTGTTGAACAAATAGTGTGTACTATTGTTGTTGTTGTCTTTTAAGTTGTTGATGTTAATAAATGAAAAATGCTGTTGTTGCTATTGTTGTTGAACAAATAGTGTGTACTATTGTTGTTGTATTTTAAGTTGTTGATGTTAATAAATGAAAAAAAAAATATGTTTTTTGTTGTTCTTGTTAATGTAGCAAATAGATCTATGGGAAAATTATTATTTATTCATTGGACAAGTATGGTTTACAGTTAGTTGTAGTCCGACTGTTGAGAACAGCAGCAGCAGTATCTATCAATTTAAAACACCGTTCAGGTCGTTTCTGTGTGTTCCATCAATGTCTGGGAAAACGACACTTTTAGCTAGAATAATTAAAAATTGTAATAAAATGTTTTTTGGAAAAACCAAGAAAATTTATTATTGCTATAGTATTTGGCAGGAGTCTTACGATCAAATCAAAGCTATTGCCACTGCCACGTCCATGCCAATACAATTCTTACGGGAACTTGATGTTTTCAATAGTATTGAACCTAACTCATGGTTGATTATTGATGATTTGGCTGAATCAATTGAACAGTTCTCACAGCAAATGCTACAACTTTTTACCGTTCGCTCTCATCATGAGCATATTTCCATAACCCTAGTTCTATACAATCTATTTCATCAAAGCAAATGTATGAGAACCCTTTCTTTGAATTGCACCATCTATATTATCTACCGAGTTGTTTGTGATTCTAGCTCGCTAATAACTCTCAACAAACAAATATATATAGGTGCCCCCAAATTTCTGCTGTCAGCGTACAGTCAGGCGACAAATAAGCCCTACGGGTACATTTTGATAGATCTTAATCAGAATACAACCGAGGATCTACGTGTAGTCACAGATATTTTCGACAAAGAAATTACTGTATATCTTCCAGTGAATAGCAGAAAAGGATATTAGTTGCCATCATGACACTGAAGAAACTACACGAACAACGGCATTTATTTTCTGTTCTAGGCACTTCAAACCCTCCACTCAGGCAAGCCATGCTCAAACATGGTGTTGACAATGATTTCATTAATCTAATATCTGAACTTTGTTTAAATTTAACTGAGGGCAATGTACACTTGCCAGAAGGAGTTAGACAACAGACAAAGCAACATCGTTCCACTGTATATGCCTTGGCTTGCAAAGACAAAGGAAAAAATTTTAAAAGAAAACGTCTTCTTCTTCAAGCGGGCGGTAGCTTTTTTACACTTTTACTACCAATAATTTCAGGACTTGTAAACAGTTTTTTCTAGATGGGTAAACCCTATAAATTGACTTCCAATAGAACTTGTCCTCTCACCCGTGGAACATTTTCAAGAAAAAACTAAGCAAATTCATTAATGACAAAAAATATTGTCGATGAAAAAAAGCTAGTTTTACTTTAAGATGTATTGCGTCGTGTGGACAAACATAGAAAGGACCTTATCGTGAGAGACCTATCGCCGTTTCAGATCCCCCTAAACAGGAGACTTCTCCTCAAGATTTTGCACAATCAATGGAAAAGGAATTGAATTCCATAGTGACATCAAATGGAAACCTATTGCCAGTGACCTATCGAGAACAGAGTAAAAGAGTATTAACATATCTAATTTTGGAAAGTGGTGGTGGTGATCATCAAAGTTCAGGTCGATAGCACAGAAAAAAACGAATTATAACTCAGGGAAAAAAGTTATAATCTAGTTGATTTAATTTGTGATATGGTGACGAATCGTAAAGGACTTATTATTTGACAATAATCTATACACCTTTCTAAATGCATCAAACCTCCCAAAAGTCTTATTGGCAATAAGCAAATTCTAAAGAAATTAAGAGAATATAGTCCTCTAACAACACCATTTAAAAAAGCAGAAGAGGAAGATTTTAATTCAATCTTGGAAATTACTAGCACTCCTAGCAGCAGCAATGATTTGATAACACCAACGATGACGGTTAGACAAAAGTGAAGACGCATTGATTACCCTCCAGTGTTCAAAAGGGGAGTGGTCATTATACTACGTGTTTGCTTTCAAAATGGATGAAGTTTTAAAGCATGTCTATGAAAATATTGGTAAAGCGGGAAGTCTAAGTTCCCCCACAACACTTTCTAAAGTTGCCTCTGACATAGAGGTCAGCACATTAAAAAACGCAAAAGAGTATCTAGAAAATGAACCGAGTTACACACTGCATCGGAATCGCAGGCTTCGTGGCAAAAAATATCGACAAACTAAAGACTTTTTCCCTCTGCATATAATGCAAACTCATCTTTTAACTTTAGACGCGATTCAACGGCGTCACAATACACCCTACAAATATATTCTAGTGGCAATCAGTGTCTTTAGTCGCTATGCATATGCCATTCCATTGCAATCAAAGAGAGGTGTTGAAGTTGCTCATGCTTTAGGAAGTATTCTTGAACAGGATTGCTATAGAAAAATTCATTCGGATCGCAGTAGCGAATTTGTTAATCCTCATGTGCAAAAGATTCTATTGAAATATAGAACAAAGCTCTATTATAGTCACAGCGCGATAAAGGCTTCATTGGCTGAACGATTGATAAGAACCCTTCGTATATTAATTTCAAGATATTGTACGTTGAAAAATACTGCTGCTTTTATTCATGATTTAGATAAAATCATGCAAATATATAACCAACGACCAGGTCGATCCCTGTCCAATGTTAGCCCTCGGGAAGTTCATGGCAGTGAAAATACATTTGATGCTTTTCTAAAGCAATATTCCAGTGAAAAAAAAAAAACAAAAAATTGTGAAGAAGAAATTCAATGTTGGCGATACTGTTCGGATTAATAAAACCACGAATATATTTAAAAAGGGAATTATTAAAGGAGCACTGAACTTTTTAAACTATCCAAAATCCTAGACACTGAACCCACGACATATCGACAGCAGGACACCAAAGATGATGAGATTCTCGGCGGTTTTTTTTATGAATATGAACTACAAAAAGTTAGAAACACTAGTGAAATTCATCAAATTGAAAAGATATTAAAGAGTCGTACTCGCAGAGGCAGGAGACAGTTGCTTGTTCTTTGGCTAGGATACAGCTCTGATTTTGATTCTTGGGTTGCAGTTGAAGATATTAACAATGCCCAATGATTTCTATGTGACATTCATGTCCAATGTTTCCGATCCTCTTTACAATGATTTGAATAGAACTAGGGATTTTTGGACGAAACTCTCCCCTCCCCCCCATCAAATTTGACGGCACGTGTGAAGTGGCTCTTGTCGACTGTATTCTCAAAGATACATATGGCATCCTGAGAAAATATCGCAAATATGATATGAAACTTAGACCATATGATTGGCCTCCACCCCCAGGTGATCAAGAACAAATTCAAAAGATCAATCGGATGAATTATCCATATATTGAATTACCACACGAAGAACTCGCCTGTATGAATGATTTATGTCGTTCTATCAATAAAAGAATTTTTGCTCGTAAAAAAGGAGCCTCTCATTTCAACTATTCAAAGGAGGAGGGCAAGGTCTACATTAGTTCACCCATTGCCGATGAAAAGGTTATTCTCAATGATAATCTAAAAGATGTTCTTGGCTTTCAGCTCAATATAATCAATGGTAAAAGTGCTGGAAACAGTAATTTTATTTTTGCTGACTACCCGCCTGCCTTCTCCATGAACACATGTATATTTCTCTACGCTTCATTTGTTGAAACATTCAGAGTTGGCTATAGCAATGTCTCCCTCCAACGAGTTCTTGAACGAAAAACCAATCAAGAAAATATTCACCATTACAATATAAAGCATCTTCAGTATATCCCCGTAAACACTTCCTATTTTGAACTCTGTCAGTTAACACTAAGAACTAAATTAGGTGATCCCCTAGCAATATCAAAAGGTTTGGCTGTGATTACATGTCATTTTCGACCCATTCAACAACAAGATGTCTAATAGAAAAGTAGCATTCATTTGTCCTGATATTGACTGCTATGTTAATACTCTTGGCCCAAGACAACTGGGCAATGGAACGGACTATTAGAAAGGCATCTCATCAATGTCTGGCTATGGTCTTGGCAGTTTGGTTTGCTAAACTGTTTCGCTCTGCACTACCTCTGGCTAGAAAATATATTGTACCGGCTATTTAGGGGTGATGGGCCGGGGGTTAGCTGACCTTTTTTGTTTTAGTTTAAGTATAAATATATTCTCATTTTTTGATAGATGTCAATTATATTCTGTGAGAAGGTGTGTCAATATAAGCATTCGATTGTATACGGCAGTGAATGGAGTTTGTCAATTTAATATGTGAGTTTTTCTTTTCCGATTGACGATTGAATTTTTTGATCTTCTCGGCCTACCTTATACATTCTACACTCCACACATCCGCAAGTGTATTGTGAGGAGTGCGAAAACTATGATTTGAAATCGGAAGAAAGTGCAGGATCTGACGACTAAAAGCTGTGGTTTCCATGCGCTACTATATTTCGTGTTCAGATTTCGCGGCTATACTTCCAAGCAGTTTCTCAACATTTATGTAGACAATCGACGTCTGAATGACTTTATGGTGGAAAAATATCCTCTCAGACATGTATAATATTGATTTTAGTGCCCTACCAGTAAAGTACTTAAAAACTATATGTGAATTTGTTTATTAATAAAGAAATATATATATAAAACAATGTCTTTCTTCTTCACTTTAGATTTCTTCTTCGGTGTATAGGCAACTGTCGTGAACCACTAATGCTGGTAGATCATTTGAATTCACTGTATATTGATCTTGATTGGCTGCAAAGTCAGGGTCACGTTTTCTACAGTATAATATAACTTCACTCTTGTCATATCTCTTTGTATAGTCAATGATACTATTTGCATTTATATTGTGAAATTCACGTGTTTCAATCTTTCTATTTGAAGCAATATCACATACAGGGTTTTCAAATGGTGAATCACATTCGGTAACTGCCAAATAAAAATCACTACGTTTATAGTCATCACAACGTCACAACAGTGTCGTCACAACGATGACGTAGAAACCAAATTGTATTGTTACCCCAACAGTTGAATCGTAGACCTGATTCTTCCTCCCAAAATAATTTAAATCCACGACGGTACCAATCTTGTAGAAATAAACTAAAATCACGTTTGGGGTTCTTTCCAATCATACCGGGATAAGTATTCTCCCCCTGATCACATTTGTCATAGTGGCAATTGGAGCATAGATATCCACTAGGGTGAGAGTCACAAATCTCTTCAAGACATGAATTACATCCTTTATTTTGTACTGCATATCCTCTATGTAATTTACAAGGGTTGCATAATTTGCACTTTTCATTATAGTCATCAATAATTGTACAATTCTCACATGAAGACCAACTGCAAAGAGTGTGCATGCATAGTGGACATGTATAGAACATTTTTTGGTTTCCGATGTCAACTCTCTCACAGCTAAAAAGAAACTGATCCTCGTTCGATAAATTCAGAGGGGAATGGGAGGAGTAACTCTGTGACGTTACCTCTTTCGAAGGGGAGCCATCTACATTGAATCTATGCCAACGTTTTCAAAAGTGTATCTACGATATTATTCTGCTTTGTTTCAATTAGTATATCAATAAATTGAGTATAAGCATTTGAGTCCCATCGTAAAAGCTTCATACAATAGTCCAATGGGGGAGAATCAGTTTTCATTATATTGTTAAGTGTCCTCTGTGAGAATATCTTCCGTTGAAGGGATAACTCGAGAAAATCGTCATCCAGAATCAAATGTTTTTCCATAATCACAAGATTCGATCTAATTTCTCTTTCTCAAATTTATTCATTTTTCAATCCTATCACTCTCACTGCTGACTCTAGACTAACCATGATTCGTTCTACTTTATGAATATTCGATAACCTACTATAGAAAAATATCTTCGATATTTTGGAAACAATGTTATTGTATAATTACAACAGTAATATATGTTACACATGTACAATTAGCGATATAACTTATTGTCTTCGATATGCTTCACTATTGCATTTAAAGCACTTTGAAGTCTATTCACATGTGCTATATCAACTTTTGCAGCGAGGCATAATTGATCCTCCATCCATTTTTTTCTTTTGTTTGGTTTGTATTATTTAAGCTTTTTGCAATAAATCTTATCTTATAGTAGGACAATATGAAATATATGACTGGATCAAGATGATGAAAAGAAGACGTAGGATAGATTCAGGAGAATGTAAGGTTCAGCTTACGTAAGATAATCAGGACCCTGGCAATCTTAACTTTTAATCCATAATGTGAAATTCCTAAGACAATTTCTCATCAACAGGAATGCCAAGGAATCGGATAAGGCCACTTTCAGATCTAAAAAGAGCATCACCTGACGTATGTACCACACAAAAATCGGAAAAAGCAGAGAAATTCTAGAAAAAAAGGAAAAATAGACTAAGAGCCCAACTGCTTACATTAAACCATGAAATGACTCGAAACACCAAAGTTAACAAATTGTCATTAGTGAATTTATTCGGGTGTCATCGGAATCTGATTAGAGCCTGGGCTCATTAGCACGAGGGTGGAAACGGCAAGAAAACTTTGAAATTAACATTTTACTTCACCAAAAAGATGATTAATGTAAATAAAAATAGTGTTGGGTCCAGGACAGACCCTTGTTTGATCAAAATTCAGGTTCAGTGTCATTTAGAGGGTTCTCGCCAATAACGATCTTCCTATGATAAGAATGGAACCAAGAGTGAGCAGTTCCTGGCACACCAATATGGCGAGGTGTTTTGCCCCGAACACAATTTTTTCTTGAGGCAATTGCCCCTAGAAACTCTCCCCCCATGCTAAATTGAGCAACCCAGAGGAAAGCAATGACAAATAAAAAGAAACAATGGCATTTTGGAATATTGTATTTATATAGGACGAACTTGTGGTGTATAATATCTTATAGTTTAATTTCTGAATTTTTATTTTCTTTTTGTCAACCCTTTTGGGGGGGAGGGGGGGGGAGTTTTTCATAAAATAGAAAAAAACGTCAAATAGCATATGAGTGAGTAAATTTACTATTCTTGCCGTGCCTTACCGTGCTCCTAGCAGTTCTGTTCTAGATTTCTTGAATATCATAGGCAGCTTGATCGCGCTGCCTAAGTAAAGAACGATGTTGGCACAATGTATTATTTTTTTTTCTCCATATACGGGCACTTCGTATCGAAGGAGTTGTCGTAGAAACTTCGAAAAGGGCTCATTTGATTGAAAATTGGAGTGGCTAGTGCCATTTTTAATAGTCAAAAGTGATTTGAGGGCAACTAGAACCCCCCCCCTACGCTCATCATTTCCCCAAACACATCCAATCAAAATTTTGAGACAGCCATTTTGTTCAGCGTAGTTGATTTCTAGATAGAAAATATATTTTTGAGGAGGACACTCCCTCAAAACCCTCAGGGCAAGGGTTTTAAGTTATGCCCTGAGCGCATATAAGAACGATGTTGGCACAATGTATTATTTTTTTTTTTTTAGAGCAGGGCACTTCGTATCGAAGAAGTTGTCGTAGAAACTTCGAAAAGGGCTCATTCAATTGGAAATTGGGGTGGCTTGTGCCCTTTTTAATAGTCGAAAGTGATTGGAAGACAACTAACACCCCTTCAACGTCCACCATTTCCCGAAACACATCCAATCAAATTTTGAGATAGCCATTTTGTTCAGCGTAGTTGATTTCCAAATAGAAATTTTCTTTTGAGGAGGAAACTCCCCCACGGCCTTCAGGGCAAGGGTTGTAAGTTATGCCCTGGGGGCATATAAGGTTTTTATAGAAGGCGTTGTCGTAGAAACTTCAAAAAAGGATCATTCGATTGGAGATTCGAAGAGCTAGTGCCCTTTTTAAGAGTCAAAAGTGATTGGAGGGCAACTAGCCCCCCCCCACGCCCATCATTCCCCCAAACACATCCAATCAAAATTTTGAGACAGCCATTTTGCTCAGCGTATTTGATTTCCAGATAGAAAATATGTTTTGAGGAGGACACTCCCCCACAACCCTCGGGGCAAGGGTTTTAAGTTATGCCCTGAGGGCATATAAGAACGATGTTGGCATAATGTATTATTTATTTTTTTCCTTTAGAGCAGGGCACTTAGTATAGAAGAAGCTGTCATAGAAAATTCGAAAAGGGCTCATTCAATTGGAAATTGGAGTGTCTTTTGTCATTTTTAATAGTCGAAAGTGATTGGAGGCAACTAACACCCCTTCCACGCCCATCATTTCCCGAAACACATCCTATCAACATTTGGAGATAGCCATTTTGTTCAATGTCGTTGATTTCCAGATAGAAAATATGTTTTTAAGGAGAAGACTCCCTCATAGCCTTCAGGGCAAGGGTCATAGGTTATGCCCTGGGAACATATAAGGTTTTTATAGAAAGTGTTGTCGTAGAAACTTCAAAAAAGGCTCATTCGATTGGAAATTCAAAGGACTAGTGTTCTTTTTAACAAATGGAATGTGCATTGTCAGTTTAATATACATATACTTATATTTTTTAATCAAAATGTTAATATTAAAGTGTTGATTTATTAAAGTTATAAAAGTAAAAAGATTTATATTTTTTTCAGTAAAGTGCAAATTATTTTCTGGTCTTGGGAAGACATACGGGTTTTGAGCCCTACTCATGTTAATTTCTGCTCGTTTTGAGTTTGACTCGGTTATTTATTGTAAATTCTGTTCGTCTTGCGTTTCATCTATTTATCGATGCTGATTTGTGGTAGTTTCACGCTTGGTAGATTATTTGATTTTATTTTTACTCATTTTTCGTTTAATAGAATTCTTTACTTTTCTTTGAGAAACCTTTTTTGTGAAGATTCTTCTATGTCTATAAACTTTCTGTAATTTCTTCTTATGGTGTGCTGCAATGACATTTGTACCTACTACCTACTAGAACAACGGAGGCAATAGCTATTCTAATGGATAATATTTTTTTTTCTTTTTTCCCCTTTCGTAGCTATGTTTTGGCAAGTGGCATTTCAGACCATTTGCTTGTTGTTTTTTTTCTCAGTTAGCTCTTTCTGAACTCCCATCTGACAGTATTTCAATACGAATGAATGTCTTTTATTGAATCTCCAAAAAGAATTTGCAAATTTTAAAACTATATCTAACTGAACAAGTGTGGGATAATATTGACTCAGAGTTAGATTTTAATAAACTTTTTAATTTATTTTATGATTAAATGAAAACTTAAATGTCTAAAGCTTACAACCCCTCATCTTCACGAGGTTTACAAAAACACCTGAGGTCTTAGAATCTCGGATGACTTGAGGTGTGCTCAAGAGCTGGAGAAAAAAGAATTATCTTTGGAAAAAATTTGAAAGCTTCTCCGTCACCTGGATGAATTTGAGAGTTACAGGAGCCTATTTAAATCAATTATTCGCTCGGCAAAGTTCGATTTTTATTTTAGAAAGTTTTTTGAATTTGGGAGAGATCTGAGAAAATCCTATAAGCTCATTAATTTAGTGTCTAAACCGGGTTTTCCAAGATGACTTTCACCTGAAAGTCTAGTGGTCAACGGTCGTTTGGTATCAAGTAGAGAAACACTTGAAAGTACGTAAGCGTCTTATTTTTCTGCAGTTTGAAAAATCTCTGCAGCGGCCATTTCTCCGGAATCTTTAAATTCATGTTATAAATCATACGCAGGTCGGCTACTCTAAGATCAATGGCACTGGAGCCCCTAAAAGAGTCCGAAATTTATAAGACTGCCTCTTAGTTATAAAATCCTTCCTTATCAGGTACAGACGGCATTCCTGCTATGCATCGCTGGAAGCGGAATTGGCGTAAGCGAATAACACAAAATTTCGAGAAAAACGCAGTTGAATGTTTGCAACCTTGCAGATCAGAAATGGTTGGAGTAAAAAACGCAAAAAAATTACATGCTTAAAACCATGGCATTGTAAAGGGATGGTGAGAATTTCCAAGCAAAACATCAAATAGTTTTGGCACAATAAATTGCCTAAATACTGTTACATCTATTGGGTTTTAACAGTTGGTCATCCTGTCAGATACGTCAAAACTGGTTCAAGCGTGTTAAACACCAGACACGCGACTTAAGGTAAAACTGACCTGTAAGGTCTGAGTAAAAACTGAGTAAAACTTTTAAAGAAATTCAGATACAATATAGTAAATACTGGATACAAAAGAATTTTAAGAAACGGGTACAGTTAAATGCCTTAATCTTGCCTTTGGTTTTTTCCCCTGTCTTGATCTGCGACATCTTTCTCTTCGGGACAGCTCTCAACTCTAGCGTTCATAAAACTGGGTGGTTTACTTGAAACATCTTTGGTAGTTTCACAACTCTTTCTTGAAGCAAGCCCTGGCAACTTCTTTTTTAAGAATTCTCGGTAGTATTTTACATAGACAACCGGCATGAATCGTACGATTGACTTTATATCTTTTACCTTGTCTTCTGGCATGTTCATGACCCAAACGACAGGTTTTGGAACCTCGAGATTCTCAACTACCTTACTTCTGAGATGTCTTTCCCCTTCACTCCCTGAAAGGTTATCTCTGGTGCAATCTGGACAACTTTACAATGATCATATGCAAAACACTCTTTGTGCCACACTCTTTTACAGAAATTCTGGCGGAACTTAAGCCATTTGACCTTTGATAAAAGTACTGCTGAATATGTTTAATAGGTTTTCAAGCATTTCTGGAAATTCAGAAAATGTGATGGCTGCAACTGAATGATCACGTATGGATTTTGACGCTTCACTTTGACTAGTTTTTTTTACTAGGTCTAAAGGCGAGTACACTTCCTAGTTCTTAAGTACCCAGTCAATAACAATGTGTATTGGATCTACTTCTTGAATAAGAGAATACTCTGGCTCACAATATTTCATAACAATTTTCTCAAGCTGTGTATTTTTGAACAGGATGTTCTGCATATTGTAACTCATGACGGAGTTTCTATTTTGCGGAACGCGTTAATCTGACAATGTTATTAATTTCCTAATCTCAGGAAATATATGAAATATTTTATCGGGAATTGCTGCCAAAGCTATGGCATTGTTTTTTTTTATGTTTCCTAAATCCGTTCTTCTAAAAGGTACAGGCAAATCTGCAGATATGTCAAAAAGACCTCTGTTAAAAACGCATATCTGATACGTCAATTACGCTTCCAACAGAATGAAAATTATGCAAGTTACGTCAAAAATTTACGTACATACAATTCATTCACCCTTAACGGAGCTCGTTGGATCTTCTTTTGATCCTGGTATTTCCCTAGTTGCACTAAAAAGTGCAAGAGTAATAGATTTAATCTTCCAAATGACAGACCATTCTTTCTTCTTCCAGTATTCAGCAATATATTTGAAAAGGCCTTTCATCAAGACTCAAAAGCTTTCTTGATCCTAAAACAGTTCCTTCGGGATTTCCAGTTTGGCTTTTGTGCTGGTCATTTGACTGAGCATGCACGTGCTCCTCTCCTTAGTTTCATAAATTTAACCTTGGAAGCTTCTTTAATCTCAGATGCTCTGTTTTTGGATGTAAATTAGGCACTCGACTCCTTAATTTAAGACATTATTTTAGGAAAACTTGGCCAATTTGGAATGCGATGAACCGCTCACTCTTGGTTCCATTCTTATCTTTTGAATAGGCGAGAACCCTCTAAAAGACTTTGAAGTTTAATCTGGAGTCCCAAAAGGGTCTATCTTTGTCCAACACTATTTTTATTTTTGTTAATAATCTTTCTAATGAAGTAATAACACTAATTCCAAAGTTTTGTTGCCGTTTTTGTAGACCCACTCATGTTGGTGAACTATGGTTCTAATCAGATTCCAGTGAAAGCCTAGTTGCATTCGCTGAGGAAAATAGGTTATATATGGTTGTATTTGATCAAGTTTCAATATAGAAAAATCTTTTTGCTATATTTGAGAGGGTCCTTCCATGTTTTAACATAAACTACTTGGCTCTTAATGTTACCTATTCTAAATTTTTATTTTTTCTGGAATCTCTACAACTCTTCCGGGTTATCGTATGATACATCGTCACTTGATATCCTCCTAAGATTTTAAAACGGTTATTTCCGACTCCTTGGAATTCTTCTTGGTGGGAATTTGTCTTAGAAATTTATACATTAATGCATAAAAAGTTAAGATTGCCAGACACCAGGGCATCTTGCGCAAGCTGAAGCACACATTCCCTGTATACATTTTACGGCTTCTTTTCTTCACCCTGATCAAATCACATATTTCTTATTGGCCAACTGCATGGGTGTCTACTTCTCAGTCCAATTTGGAGAGTACAGCGTCTCTTCATGAGATGGACAGACTAGATGCAAAATTTACAAATCCATATTTTGTTAAACCCCTCTTAAACCTCCGTTCAGTTCATGCCCATGAATGTGCTTCTTTTACTTTTGCTCTGTTGCATGGGATACTTTGAATTTTCTTCCAGTTTCCTATTTTTGTATCTAACAGCTCTTCATAGTCGTATTACCTGCGTTATCCTGACGGCTTAAGAGTCTCTGACAAGCCTTGAGTTTGGTCAGATTTCAGCCCTCTGATGGCATTTGCAAGATAGTGTTGGGTGATATTTGATATCTATATATCGATATATCACGCAAAATATCGATATAGGATATTGAAACGTAAATATCGATATCGAAAACAATATTATTTCAGTTTTTTCTGGTATCTACCAGTGAACGTCCAGCAGAAAAGGTCCGGCATAGAAGTTTTTTCGCAAATGGCCGAGAAGAAAAACAATCTATTCAATATACTGACTCATATATGAAGCTGCACATCATGTACAGCTATATCCATAATTTACATTTAATGAGGGTAGGCTCTCAAATGTTGCTGAGAACTTTCAAAAGGCTTGGCTAAAAAAAATATCTTCAAGGCTTATAGGCCTTGTTCAGATCACACTCTTCACGATTGCCACATACCTCAATCCGCGTTTCTAGAAACTGTATATTACCCCTGAGGATCTTCTCCAAGTTGAGAGTAAAATAGCAAGATACATGGATTAGTCCTTACTGAAATTTGTATCAGTAGATGCAAGTGCAGAATCAGGAATCAAGCCAGTTTGTGGGGATTGCATGATGAAGTTTCAGTAGACAATGCAAGACAAGCTTCGTCCGCAGTTGTATCTATCACAGCTTTCTAGATTTTCTAGAAAGGGACTAGTCTTTAGTTCCAAGAAAAAACTGGTCCTCTCAAGTCGAGGAAGTCTTATAATATGGGTTTCAGAAATACCTATACAAAGTTACCATAAAAGTTTTGTCCATGCCCGCCACCAATGTCCTTTCTGAGAGTGAATTCCATGCCTGATTAGCTAATCAAGTAGTTCGTGGTAACATACTATAAGTAAGGAGCAATAAGGAGCAATGCAGCCAAATTCAACCGAAACCGTAAAAAACATGGATCTTTTATAACAATAGATACATCAACTGAATTGGATTTTTCTGCCGACTCCAGATATATAAAATTCATCAATTTTATGTACCTATCAAAAACTACGAGCCGGAGAACGTTAGTATGATTTTTTAGAATGGGCGGGAACGCCCTTAAAAGTCAATTCATTTTGATAAGAGTCACAGATGCGGCAGATTAGAGAACCATACTGTAAGGGTTTCTAGGTTCCATCTGAAAAGATGTGAAATTTTGTAAGTTTTGCCAGAAGAAAGATCAAGCATACGTGTTTATTTTGTTTTTTTTTTTTTTTTTTTTTTTTTTTTTTTTTTTTTTTTTTTTTTTTTTTTTTTTTTTTTTTTTTTTTTTTTTTTTGCCAGAATTATCGCATCGAACTAAAAGTCATATTATATCGGGAGAGGGCTAGACGAACGGAGATTACAATTATAGTTCCCCATTTCATGATCCAACTGATTGGAGTGCAACTAGATCTCCCTCCCTCCCATGCTCCTTTTTCTTATCATAGTCATCCGGCCAAAATTTTGAGATAGCCATTTTGATCAGCTAAGTTGAAAGGTCAAACCTCTAGGGATGAGATATCATGCCTCTGGGGATGACAAGACCCTGCAAGATCCTGGAGAAAAGGGATGTAAGCTATGAAATTTAAATAGTGTTCACATACAGTATTTGTAATTTGGAAGTAAACAGACATTTTTTGGGGAGAGTGAATTTTATGTGCGGGGAATATTCTGTGGGGCGGACATCTTCCAAGGGGAGAATTTTCGATGGAGAGGGAAGATTTCGAGGGAGAACTTTCAGAAAGGAAGCTTTACACGGTGGAATTTACCAGAATTCTTGTGCAAAATTATTTTTGTTTGCTTTACTTTCTCTTTGCCAATTCAATTTTGCATATGGAGATATTGCGGGAAAATAGCCCAGGGAAAATTTTCAAAGGAATTGAGATTGCCTTGGGGACTTTTCTGTGTGGGGCGAGGGAATTTCTACGGAAGATATTCTCAATGGGGGAACTTTACGCGGGAGAAAGTTCCCATTAATACACTGTGAGGGGGGAGCAGAATTTTCAGGGAAAATTTCCATGGAAGGAAGGTTTCCGGTACGTTTTGAATAACGGTTAGAAATAGAAGAAAAACAAGTATTTTTTCAAAAGAAAGTAGGCTAGAAATAATTTTCGAGGCCGAATTGTCCGCTGAAAGTTTTTTGGCTGAATTTTCAGCAGAGATCGAATTGTCTGGGGGATGGGGATTTTACGCAAGAGGAACGTTCCAAAGAGGAACGTTATTGGGTGGGGGGATTTCCCATGGAGAGAAAAGACGGATTTTCTGGTATTATTTGAAAAAATTATCAGAAATTAAATAAAAATTACTTTCTCAACTAAAACTAAGGAGCAATATTAAAACTTAAGACGAACAGAAACTATCCCTATATGAGGGCAAATTGCTCTCCTCAATACCTTGCTCTTTACGTTTATTTTCCTATTGTTGTCCAAATTATTTAAGAACAACTCCTGAAACACAAAAGCCGTCTAATTAGAGTAAGGAGATTGTTAGAATGCAAAAAGAAACTTTAGTGTGAAGAGAAAGGTATTGAGGAGGAGTTATACCACTGATATACATAACAATTACTGTTCTTTTAAGTTTGAGCGTTGCTCCTTACTTTCATTCGAGAAAAACAATTTTTTAATTTAATAACTGAAAGGCTGAACGAATTCTCAGGGGTAAATATTGACATGTTGCTGATCTGAATAGCCAAAAATAGCAAATGGCTTATTTTTTTTTGTCCTGAGCCCAAGCAGTTCCAAATCAGGGTTTTTGTATTATTCGTTCATGTAATAGAAGTTTTTCTGTAATTTATCCAAAATTTGGGAAACAATTGGGAAAAAAACCTCTTTTTTTGTTATTGAATTACTTTGTTATTGAATTTTGTGTAAAACCCTAAAGTTAATCTGAGCAAAAAAAAGATAGAAATGTCAAAATCGATATATCTATTATCGATAGTAAACAATGTCGGTACATCGATATATAGATTAATCAAAATATCGCCCAACACTACTGCAAGAGTATGGAAAATATTTAGGGTTACCACCACCTAGTGATTTATCACTATTTCTTTCATTTTTTTTATACAGCCTGAAGATAAAAAAACACTAAATCAGCACATAAATCACTAGATTATGGAAGAAAAATCACTAAATCAACCAAAAGATCACTAAAATCTAATGATTTTTTCCTCACCGGGTGACAACATTGGGAACTTGACCGCTTAACAAAAAATAATGTAAATACTAGGGAGCTTCCATCCCAACTTCCCGTGACTTTTACCGTAAAGTTTAAATTTTGCATAGCAAAGCTTTAAATATGAAAATGACCCCGAAAAAATCTTAAGAAAACAAAGAAAATAATATAAAGACGACAAACGGGTCTATGGCCAGTAAATAAAAAGAAGAGGAACAAAAAAAATCCAACGAATATTCCGCCCATATGTATTCTTCAGCGTAAAAAAAAAAAAAGACACTAGAAACTAAAACTAAAAAATATAACTAAAAAACATAAATATAACTAAAATAGATTAAATAAAACATATGATATACAATTAAATTACATTTACAATTTGCAGCAAGTAACTCAAACTTTTTTTTTTTACTTTTTTTTTATTTACGCTGAAGACGCCTTGTTATATACGGGCGAAATATTCGTTGGATATTTGTTTTTTTTTTCTCTTCGTTTTATTTACTGGCCATAGATTCACTCGTTGTCTTTATATTTTTTTCTTGGTTTTTGTCATGGCTGGCTAGTTCGGTTTTAGATCTTTTAAAATCTGACCTCTTAAAATCTTTTTAAAAGGGAACTGAACTACCAAAATAATCTTTAAGGAAGTAATGCTCATGCTTTTAATGGAGAACTCATTGAGAAGCTACTGTCCCTAGAGACTGCAGCCCCCCCCCCCCTAACTCTTGCGTCTCTGCCTAAGTAAGCATATAACATAATATTTATTACAAAAGAAGGTACTGATTGACAAACAAAATAATGAAAAGTGATAAACAGATAAATCTCTTATCCTAATAAGTCCTACTTATTAGACAACTATCATAATTAATAGATGACGCTGTCCTACTGGTCATTTAATAGCATCCCGCAAACGTAAATTATTATTCACAGTAAAAAATATTTCTGCACCAATCTGGTTCTTTTTTTAGCCTCTATATTACTTGCCTAGTCCAAATTTTGTATTCCAAGTTGGAGGACACTAGGGGTTAAATCCCCTCTCTACTATTACTGGACGGAATTTTATAAAAAAAAAAAACGAAAAGTTTGACCTTAATGATCCATTTTTGATGGTTTATATACCCCCTTTCCTAAAAAAGACCCTATGACCGTTTATCCTTCCGTAATAGTTGGGGTGCAGGAATATAACACAGAATAATCCTTACTAATACTATATATGCGATTTACATAATAGCCCTTCAATTTAACCTATTTGGACAAGGATCAACATTTTTAATGCAGGGTGAACATTTGCTTCTTGCTTCCCCTTAGATTTTCATTGCCCCGTACTAGATTTTAAAAATTACTTTCCATATTGGTATATCAATGAAAATTCCTATTTATTTTGATATTCCCAATGAAAAAAATGAAATAAACAAGAAAATCCTCCCCCCTATACTTTTAAAAATACATTTTGTCCCTTCCTCACTAAACTTTTGTCAATTGGTGCCACTGGTATTATCTGTGTAAACGTATTTTTACTATTGCGGCACCCTGTGGAGGTAAGACCTCTGAGGCCGGGACAAAGCTCACGTAGCTTTTCAATAGTTAAAAAGCAAATTGACTACTTTAGAATTTTGTTCTTTACTTAGTCTTTAAAAAATCAACCACCAGACTCTTAGGAGTGCCAAAGGAATAGCAGTCATGTCACAGCTGGAAGTATGTAATTCGGTCAGGTCAATGTACAGTATAATCAATATAACGCCTGCAGCTGGATTGCGTCATTTTTATACACTGGTTTTTATGTATAAGTATTGTTATGGGTGCCTTCCAGACTGTTTTACACGAATATCAAGCAGTTCGCGGTAACGAACTGTAAGTAAGGAGCGACCCGGCTCAATGGTAACCGAAACTCTAGAAAACGGTATTTTGATACAAATAGATACATCAAAAGAATCAGATGTTAATGCTGATTTCAAATATATAAGTTTCATCAAGCAAATCCTACCCATCAAAAGTTACGCGCCTGAAAAAAATTGGCTGATTTTCGAAAAAAAAGGGGGAAAGACCCCCTAAAAGCTATAGAACCTTAATGAAAATCACACCATCATATTCAGCGTATCAGAGAACCCTACTTTAGAGGTTTCAAGCTCCGGTCTACAAAAATGTGGAATTTTGCATTTTTTTACTGAAGAAAGATCACGGGTGCGTGTTTATTTGCTTTTTTTGTTTTCCCCTCCCCCCAGGGGTGATTGTATCGACCCAGTGGTCCTAGAATATCGTGGGAGGGCTCATTGGAATGGAAATTAAAAGTTCTAGTGCCCTTTTTAATTCACCAAAAAAAATGGAGGGCAACTAGGCCCCCTCCCACGCTCATTTTTTTTCCCAAAGTCACCTGATCAAGATTTTGAGATAGCCATTTTGTTCAGTATGTTCGAAAATATTAAAAGTATGTCTTTTAGGATGACTTAATCCTCCGAAGTTCCCGGGGGAGGGCTGAAAGTTATGAACTTTACCCAATGTTAACATGTAGTATTGGTTATTGGGAAGTATACAGACGTTTTCACGGGAGATTTTTCCTGGTAGGGGGGGGGGGGGGGGGGGGGGGGGGTGGGTCGGGGATTATATGGGAGGATCTTTCCATGAGGGAAGTTTTCATGGGGGAAGGGACATTGCTATGAAGGGGACGCCGGACTTCCCAGCATTATTTAAAAAAAGATCAGAAATTAAATATAAAAAAATAAGTTTTTCAACTGCAACAGCAGCAACATCAAAACTTTAAACGAACAGAAAATATTACATATATGATTGGGTTCACCCCCTAGTCAATACCTCGCTCTTTAAGCCAAAGATTTTTTTAGTACTTTCATAAGAGCTATTTATTCTAATTAACGGCCTTTGTGATTAAGCGGTCATTTTTAAAGACATTAAAACTTAAAACGAACAGAAATTATTCCGTATATAAAAGGGGCTGTCCCCTCCTCAACGCCTCGCTCTTTACGCTGAAGTTTGACTTACTCACAACTCTATTTTTTTAAACAATGAAAAACTTTAGCGTAAAGAGCGAGACGTTGAGGAGGGGACAGCCCCTTTCATATACGGAATAATTTCTGTTCGTTTTAAGTTTTAATGTCGCTCCTTACTTTCAGTTAAAAAAACTTGTTTTTTTTATTTAATTTCGAGAAAGGTCCAATGTTCATTGTCACGAAACTCGAACAAGTGGAGATATTGAGATTCCACGCCTAGTATCTAGAAGGACAGCTTTTTCAGCTATTTATAAAGGGGCTAAGCCGGGGAATAAGCTTGTCCGAAGTACCAAGAAATTACCCATTAGTTAATTTAAATCTGAGCTGCGTGTAGGGCTGCTTGGTAAGTATACCTTCGAAACAGATTGAGATAGATGGAATTAAATTTG
This sequence comes from Artemia sinica, assembly GCA_027921565.1. Classification (NCBI taxonomy): domain Eukaryota; kingdom Metazoa; phylum Arthropoda; class Branchiopoda; order Anostraca; family Artemiidae; genus Artemia; species Artemia sinica. The sequence continues at coordinate 1,004,407 of CM051259.1, read as the reverse complement.
ACAGTAATTGTTGTTTTATTGTGTATGAATTATTTATGTAAGTTTATTTTTCGGTACACGATTTCACCCTTGTGCTTATTATAGATTATACTTGTTTTTTTTTTTGTTTTTTTTTATTTATTTTCTTTTTTTTATTTTTATCTTCTATTTTTTTTTTGTTGGTAGCACACTCTCGCAACCGACGCTTTTGGAGTGCTACCGATTGATTTTGTCTCTGTTATTTTGGATCATAAATTGCTATTACTACTACTACTAATGAAAATAACGTTACATAAAGAGAGGAATTAAAAACGAAATAAAAAAAAATTCAAAAGAAAGTGAATTGTGGATTTGAGACTTAAAACGAAGAGAAATTATTCTAGGGAGGATATTACCCCCTCAACATGCCACTCTTTACGGTAAACTTTAACCAACTCCGAAATGAACAAGAACTGCTTAGTATACAAGGGAGGCTGCCCTTCCTTGACTGATACCCCTGCTCTTTACTCTGAAGTTTTATAGTGCCTTACTGAAATTATTTATGAGTGCTGCAAATATGATTAATGGGTTATTCCATGTGTTTAAATTAATGTATTCAGTTGCCTTGTTTGAGCGGTCTTAGTCAAAGCATTGCGGACAAGTATTAATCATTAGCGCAAAGAGTGAGTTTAAGGGGCATGGGCAGCCCCCCTTATATATGCAGTACTTTGAGTTCACTTTACGTTTCAATGTCGCTCTTTATTTTCAATTGGTTTTGTTTATTTTATGTAAAGAAAATACAAATATTGATCATTCTCAAAGCACTTTGACAAAAAATAAACTTTTTTATGACACTTACCTTGTGCTTTAACATTTTTTCTTGAAGAATTTGGTGGGAATGGGGTGGTTTTAACCTTTAGCGCAAGGAGCTGGAACATAATTTCTGTGAATTTAGGTTCTAAAATTATTCTTTAGAAGGTCATTCTGAAGTCGCTTGAGAAGGCTTGTTTTTTTATTACGTGTAGGTACAGCAAACTTATTTTGTTGAATGTATTGCATTTCACAGGCCAAAAAGATATAAATAATGCCAACTAAGAAAATAACACAAAACTCTTAATAGACTAGTCATCCTCACTGATATAATATCAAATTTTTCAAGTTATTCATACCTTTAACAGAAGACTCACTATCTATATTTTGGAATATAATATTTTTAATTGTATCGTCCGATATATTCAACAACATTTCCTTGCTATATTGATACACCCCCTTATATCGATTCAATAAAGAAAAACAAGTTTTTTAAACTGAAAGTAAGGAGCGACATTAAAACTTAAAACGAACAGAGATTATTCTGTATATGAAAGGGGATGTCTCCTCCTCAACGCCTCACTCTTTACGCTAAAGTTTTTATTGTTTTAAAAAATAAAGTTGTGAGACAGAGTCAATTTTTAGCGTAAAGAGCGAGGCGTTGAGGAGGGGACAGTCCCTTTTCATATACGGAATAATTTCTGCTCGTTTTAAGTTTTAATGTCGCTCCTTACTTTCAGTTTAAAAAACTTGTTGTTTTTTATTTAATTTCTGATCGTTTTTAGTTAATGCAGCTTTTATTTTGGCTCACCATCATTGAATAAGTAAACAAAATTTCCATTAAAATTTTACTTTTCTTTTGCTAAATGGATGTCTCTAAATTTGGTTATGACGTAATTTACAAATTAACTTACGTAACTAACTTCTATATTTGTATATTTTTCTTCTGGCAAAAAATACAAAGTTGCAGATTTTTGCAGATATGAGCTTGAAACCTATAGGGTTTTCTGATACGCTGAATCTGACGGTGTGATTTTCATTAAAATTCTTTCACTTGTAGGGGATGTTACCCCCCTCTTTAAAAAAATCAGTTAAAATTTTCTCAGGCCTGTAGCCTTTGATGATTAATACTAAACTTAATAAAATTTATATATTTAGAATCAGCATTATAAACCCATTCTTTTGATAACATTTATTGACATCAAAATTCCGTTTTTAAAAGTTTCGATTACTATTGAGCCGTATCGCTTGTTTTTTTTATTGTTTTTTTTTTATTACGTATATGTTATTACGTATATGAGGGGGTCTCCCCTTAGTCAATACCACGCTCTTTACGTTAAAAGTTAAAAAAAAAATTTAATTCACAAACCCCTGAATCACAAAGGCCGTTTAATAAGAATAGATAGCTCTTTTGAAAGCACTAAAAAAACTGTAGCGTAAAGATCGAGGTATTGACTTGGGGTAGAACCCCCTCATATACATTATAATTTCAGTTCGTTTTAAGTTCTAATGTTGCTTCTTACTTTCAGTTGAAAAAACTTGTTTTTTTAAAATTTAATTTCTGATCGTTTTTTTAAAATAATGCTTGGAAATCCGGCGCCCCCTTCATAGAAATTTCCCTTACCCCAAAAAACATCCTCCACGGAAAGATTCTCCCGGGTAACCCCCTCCTCTAGCCCCCTCTCCAGAAAAAAATCCTTCCTGAAAATCTCTGTATACTTTCCAATAACCAATAAATAATGCTGGCAAGTCCGGCGCCCCCTTCATGGCAATTTCCCTTCCCCCATGAAAACGTCCTTCATGGACAGATCCTCCAAAACAACCCCTGACCCACCCACACCCACTACCAGAAAAAAAAAAACCTCCTGAAAACTTCTGTATCAAACAGTTCGTGGTAACGAACTGTAAGTAAGGAGCGACCCGGCTCAATGGTAACCGAAAACTCTAGAAAACGGTATTTTGATACAAATAAATACATCAAAAGAATCACATTTTAATGCTGATTTCAAATATATAAGTTTCATCAAGTTTAATCCTACCCATCAAAAGTTAGGCGCCTGAGAATATTTGGCTGATTTTTGAAAAAGGGGGGAAAGACCCCCTAAAAGTTATAGAACCTTAATGAAAATCACACCATCATATTCCGCGTATCAGAGAACCCTACTGTAGAGGTTTCAAGCTCCCATCTACAAAAATGTGGAATTTTGCATTTTTTGCCAGAAGAAAGATCACGGGTGCGTGTTTATATTTGTTTGTTTGTTTGTTTGTTTGTTTTTGTTTTCCCAGGGGTGATCGTATCGAACAAGTTGTCCTAGAATATCGTGGAAGGGCTCATTGGAATGGAAATTGAAAGTTCTAGTGCCCTTTTTAAGTGACCAAAAAAATGGAGGGCAACTAGGCCCCCTCCCACGCTCATTTTTTTCCCAAAGTCACCTGATCAAAATTTTGAGATAGCCATTTTGTTCAGCATGTTCGAAAATATTATAAGTATTTCTTTTAGGATGACTTAATCCCCCGAACTTCCCGGGGGGAGGGCTGAAAGTTATGAACTTTACCCAATGTTAACAAATAGTATTGGTTATTTGGAAGTATACAGACGTTTTCAGGGGATATTTTTCCTGGTAGTGGGGGGGGGTGGGTCAGGGGTTATGTGGGAGGATCTTTCCATGAAGGAAGTTTTCATGGGGGAAGGGACATTGCTATGAAGGGGACGCCGGACTTCCCAGCATTATTTAAAAAAAGATCATAAATTTAATATAAAAAAACAAGTATTTCAACTACAACAGCAGCAACATCGAAACTTTAAACGAACAGAAAATATTACATATATAATTGGGTTCACCCCGTAGTCAATGCCTCGCTCTTTAAGCCAAAGATTTTTTTAGTACTTTCATAAGAGCTATTTATTCTAATTAACGGCCTTTGTGATTAAGCGGTCATTTCTAAAGAATTGGAACAAAATTTGAAGTTTCGCTTAAAGAGCAAGGTATTGACTAGTGGGCGAACCCCCTAATAAATGTATTAAAAATATATGAATATAGAAGTTCGTTACGTAAGTTAATTCGTAAGTTTCGTATATTTATTACTAATAAAAACGTTCATAAATAAAATTAAACAAGTTTCGAGAAAGCCATTTAACTAAATAAAAGTAAATTAATATGAAAATTTTGTTTTAATTATTCATGTACGGTGAGCCAAGATCAAAACCTGCATTTATTCAAAAACGTTCAAAAATTAAATAAAAAAAACAAGTTTTTTAAACTGAAAGTAAGGAGCGACATTAAAACTTAAAACGAACAGAAATTATTCTGTATATGAAAGACACTGTCCCCTCCGCAACGCCTCGCTCTTTACGCTAAAGTTTGACTCTGTCTCACAACTTTATTTTTTAAAACAATAAAAAAATTTAGCGTAAAGAGCGAGGCGTTGAGGAGGGGACAGTCTCTTTCATATACAGAATAATTTCTGTTCGTTTTAAGTTTTAATGTCGCTCCTTACTTTCAGTTTAAAAAACTTGTTTTTTTTTATTTTATTTACTTCCAATAACCAATACTATATGTTAACATTGGGTAAAGTTCATAACTTTTAGCCCTTCCCCCCGGGACTTCGGGGGATTAAGTCATCCTAAAAGACATAGTTATCAAATTTCGACCATGCTGAACAAAATGACTATCTCAAAATTTTGATCGGGTGACTCTGGGGAAAAAATGAGCGTGGGAGGGGGGGGGCTAGTTGCCCTCCATATTTTTTGGTCACTTAAAAAGGGTGCTAGAACTTTTAATTTCCGTTCCAATGAGCCCTCCACGATATTCTAGGACCACTGGGTCGATACAATCACCCTGGAAAAAAACAAAAAAAAAAAAAAAAAAAAAAAACAAATAAACACGCATCCGTGATCTTTCTTCTGGCAAAAATTGCAGAGTTCCACATTTTTGTAGATAAGAGCTTGAAACCTCTACAGTAGGGTTCTCTGATACGCTGAATATGATGGTGTGATTTTCATTAAGGTTCTATAACTTTTAGGGGGTCTTTCCCCCTTTTTTTTGAAAATCAGCCAAATTTTCTCAGGCGCGTAACTTTTGATGGGTAGCACTAAACTTGATGAAAATTATGTATTTGAAATCAGCATTGAAATCTGATTCTTTTGATGTATCTATTGGTATCAAAAACCCGTTTTCTAGAGTTTTGGTTACCATTGAGCCGGGTCGCTCCTTACTTACAGTTCGTTACCACGAACTGTTTGATACGCATCTTCATCACGATCCGTGCTTTTTAAAACGAGAGCGTCACCGAGAGTCCATTCATTTTCACACAAGTTAAATAACTCATACCCTACATTTGTCAGAAAATTTTGTATTTTCTGTAGATAGTCTTTTTTTTCCATCATTTTCTACTAAGATGGCGCTTATGTTTAATTTAGTAAATGGTATTGTTTTCAAAATATTCAATTCTTCTCCTTCAATATCTAAAAAAGCACATCGATGATGGTGACATCCAAAGCCTGGAGAAATGTCCAGAATGGAAAACAAGAAACAGTGACAACTCTTCGCAACCTTTCAAATTCTTTTACATCTGTCCCACAGCCATCGTGGCTTTCTTCGTTCTATAGTACTCGTCCGTTTCCTTTGTTGCACACTGTAAAAGAAGAATATATTTTAACTGACGGTTGGAATGTCAACCTATCTATTCAATGAAATTCAAATAAGAAAATCGTCCTTTTTGATAAATGAACATATTTCAAATAATTAATTTCTTTCGGCTCTTAAACGTATGAGCTTCGAAACAAAAGAAGATTTGTTACAATTTTCCGGAGGAACTGTCTACGGATAGTTTGAGTACCTGTTTGACTGTTCATATGTAAAGATGAACAGAATATGTGATTTGATCTCACTTTCTAGGGCTATAATGAAGGGTTGATGTGCCTAGGACAAATGGTAGAAATGAAGGATGACAGATTGCCAAGGAGAGTGCTTACTGGCCATCTATATGGGACCAAAAGAAAAGCAGGCTGTCCACGAACGAGATGGGGAGAGGCCAGAAAGAAGGGGTTTAAAGAAATTGGAACTTCATGGGAGGAGATAAAGAGCGGATGTTTGAATGAAAAGGGGTGAAGAAACAGCGTAAACAGCTGTGTTAGTCTCAGGAAGCTTGGTGCAATAGTTAGTTACTTGTAATAGCCGCCATACTAGTAGTAACAATAGTTGTTGCAGTAATAGTATTATTAGTAGTAGGAGTAGTAGTAGCATTGGTAGTAGCAGTAGTAGTAGTAGTAGCTCTAGTAGTAGTAGTAGTAGTAGCAGTAGTAGTATTAGTAGTGGGAGTAGTAGTAGTATTGGTAGTAGCAGTAATAGCAGTAGTAGTAGTAGCTGTAGTAGTAGTAGTAGTAGTATTAGTAGTAGTAGTAGTGATAGTAGTAGTAGTAGTGGTAGTAGTTGTAAAGGTAGCAGTAGTAGTTGTAGCAGTAGCAGTAGTAGTAGTAGTAGTAGTAGTAGTAGTAGTAGTAGTAGTAGTAGTAGTAGTAGCAGTAGTAGTAGTAGTAATAGTAGTAGTATTAATAGTAGTATTAATTAATAGTAGTAATAATAGTAGTAGTAGTAGTAGTATTAGTAGCAATAGTAGCCAAAGGATAGCTAGGGATAACCTGGGATTGTCGATTGTCAAGGAAAATACGATAATTCCCTGAATCTTAAGAATTTTATTAAAAGTTTTTCAGTGTTGGGTATAGAATTTTGAAGTTAAATATGATCTGCCATTCAGCACTTGTAGTATTTCATTAGCTTTTTCTGTTTTAAAACCATTGTCTCTTCCCTCCAAAAAAAGGGAAAAAAAAAAACTAGAATATTCTTTTTCATCTCTGATAGGTTCTCATCGGGTTCTGATTTTTGCTCTTTTCTCCTCTTTAGATATCTCCCTTCCAATCTCTTTCTATTTTCTAATTGTGTCTAAAAAAAAAAACAAGCAGCCTGTATGTTATTTATTCATATGTTTTCCAAACGCATTATTGGTTCTTTTCACACCCATTTTTGCTTACTAATTTTCAAAAATTGTAAGTTAAGACCACAGGAAAAAAAAAAAATTCCCAATGCCTGGAAAATACCCGAAGAAGAAACGGAATACTGTACTCCCATCAACAATTGATATGCTATTAGTAGAAGACTAGTAAACTTTCCTCTAAAAATGAACTACTTGGGTTCTTAGGCACCCCCCTTTAATAAAAAAAATCCGTTTCCCTCCCTCTGCTGCCACTGTTCACTTTGTTCTCTTCATATATAAGAACTACGATTTTCTTGGGTGTCTATTTTAGTTGCCTAATAAGTATGAATTTTTTTTAGGGGTGGAAACTACACTTTATTGATGTCGTAACGCGGAGTTCTAAAAAAAAAGAACCAGAACTAATTAGCTTTCCTGTAAAATCTGTACAGTTTTAACATTACATATTGAAGACAACCACACCATCAAAGGAAAGTTAAATTTCTTAAGGTTCCATATGTTTTTAGCACATTTTTGGGGGGCTTTTCACCCACGTTTCTTTCTTTTTTAATTTGGCACCCGTTACTGCAAAAACTGCGTAATTACATACGGAGGATTTTCTAATTAAAAATTCAATGTCCAATTTTTCTATTTTTTAAGAAATATGCTGGCTGTGCAAGTTTTCACTTAATAAATTCCAAAAAACCTATGTTATTTACTGTTTTGGGTACTTCAAAAACTGGAAACCCTACGGAGCCAATCGAGTCCGTGAAAAATAGTCGTCAGTAGTCAAATATAATAGTCAAATAGTATTCAAATAGTCAAATACTAGTCAAATAGTCAAATAGTAGTAAAATAAAATGAACGTCATAACCGTTCAGTTTTGTGGGCTAAAAAAAATTTAACAGAAAAATCCATCAGCACACGACTCTGTCCTAAGACACTCAGAAGCTGGAAGACTGCAAAAATGTTGATTTAATCTTTTTGATTTAATCTTAAGGCAACATTTGGTTTTTAAACATAATGGGCAAATTACGTAATTGTGGGGAGTTGACCTACGCAATAACCCTAGAGATGCAGTTACTAGACCGTTCAGCTATGCTAAACCAAAGGCCTATCCTAAATTTTGATTGGATCTGTTTGGAAAATTATGAGCTAAAGAAGAGGGCTTATTGCTCTCCCATCACTTTTTACTCTTAAAAGGAGCACTAGAACTTTGAATTTCCAATCAAATTAGCTCCTTTAAAATATCAATGCTATTGCTAGCAATGAAAGAGCAGCGCTGCCTATGATATTGCTGATATGCCCTTTAAATACTTGCATACATATAAGTTTTCATTTAGTTGAAACTCCTCCTAAACATTTCCACTTAATGCCCTTAGTGTCATTAATTACCGTAACGTATAAGTAGTATCAAAAGCATACACATAGTATCATCTGGCTAGTTCAAAATCTGTCACAACTTACCCTGAAAAGTCTAACTTAATAATGTGAGTCGTTTTGTGATATTGCTCTGTCACCCTATTGACAATCAATCTACATGATCATAGTTCGTTTTGATTTAGTTCAGCATCTACCTAAATATTCCTAGAAAGCTTCACCTTAATACCCTTAGCCTGTGTAGTAGCAATACTAGCCGTTGTAGCATTAGTAGCAGTATGCACGCAGCACCTTTTTTTCAACACCCCCTTCTACACACGATGAAATTTTTAACTTAATACCATCAATCGGTCCTGAAGCATTGCTGATACGTCCTCTTGACAACCTGTGTTGGCAAAGTGCGTTTCGATTTATTAAAATCAGGCTACAATACTGCAAAAATTTTTTGCCTTAATACTCTTAGGTTTATTAGTAGTAGTAGTAGAATCAGTATTTATAGTAGTATTAGTGGGAGTAGAGTTAATGGTAGTAGCCTTAGCTTTAGCAGTAGTAGTAGTAGCAGTAGTAGTAGCAGTAATAATAATAGCAGCAGTAGCAGCAGTTGCAGGAAGTAGAAGCAGTAGTATTGTGATGCAAATATTGTCTTTTGGTTAGTTCAACATCCAACAGAACAAGCGTTGCAATTTTAGTTTCACACACGAAACTGTTCTTAAGATATTGCTGGTATGCCCTTTTGACAACCTGCAAACGGATAGCAGGTTGGCATTAGTACAACAGAATTTTTCAGAAATGTGGTGTGAAAATTTCATCTTCCTGCCCTTAGGCATAGCTGGAATAGTAGTTACAGCAGTAGTATAATTACTCAACTTAATACAATTAGCCATTGCCATGATATTGTCGATTTGATCTTTTGATAACCTGTATATTCATATACTTCTTAAAATTTCCATCATAATGCTCTTAATCTTACAAGTAGTTGCGATAGAAGTAATAGTTGGAGCAACCGTAATAGTAGTAGTAGAACTAGTAAATTGCAGTAGCAGTAGTATTAGTAGTAGTGTTCAAATATTGCCTTTTGGTCAATTGATCTTCCCCTTTAAGTATTTTCTGAGAGTTTCAACTTAAAACACAAATTAATTCTGTAAATACACTATTTTGACAATCTAAATGTACATAGTGTCTTTTATTAGTTTGAATTTACCATCAATATTCTCACAAATTTTTTCTCCATGGATGTAGCCTTAAAAGTACTATTATCACAGTATTTTCGGTGGTAGTAGAAGTGATTGCAGTGTTAGTGTTGTATTAGTAGTTATAGTAGTAGTAGCAGTATTAATAGCGGTAGTAGCATATGCATATTGCCTTTTGGTCAGTTGAATATCGCTTTCATGATGCCCCGGAAGTTTCATCTTGACACGTTAAGCCGTTCCAAAAATATTGTTGATGTGCGCTTTTAACACCCTTTTGATGCCCTTTTCAGCTTAATACTTTAAATCTTACAAGTTGTTACAACTGAAATACTAGTTGGAAAGGTTTAGTAGCAGTAGTAGCATAAGTAAGAGTAGCAGTGTTATTAGTGTTAGTAGTGACATGCATATATTACCTTTTTGGCAATTGATCTTCCCCTTTAAGTATTCTCCAAAGTTTCAACTTGATACCCTAATCAATTCTTGAGACTTTCTTTTGACAATCTGCATGCGCTTAGTATGTTTTGATTTAGTTCAAGTTCCCCCTCAATATTCTGTCAACTTTTCACCTTCATACGTGTAGCCTTAATTGTGATAGTATCATAGCAGTAGTGGTAGTAGTATGAGCAGCAGCAGCAGTAATAGTGTATAATTATTAGCAGTAACAGTAGTAGCAGCAGCATTAATAGCAATTGTAGCAGGTACATTTTGCATTTTGGTCTACTGAACATTCCACTCATGATACCCCTGAAGTTTCCTCTTGATATGACAAGCCGTTCCAAAAATATTGCTGATACGCCCGTATCAGCAATCTGTATGCACATAGTATGTTTTGATTAAGTTCAACTTCCCCCTCAACGTTTCCTCAGATACTTTTTCAATATCCTTAGCCTTAGTAATACCTGCTGCAGAAGTAGTAGTTGTAGTGATAGTAGTGGTAGTAGTAGAAGTGCTCGTGGTAGCAGTAGAAGCAGCAGTAGTTGTAGTAGTAGTAGCGTGCAAATATTACCTTTTTGATCAATTGATCATCTCCTTTATCATTTCCTGAAAATTCCAAATTAGTATACTCAGTTTTCCAGATACTCCTGTTTTCAGAGTACAGTATACTCTTGCTTTCCAGAATTGAAAACAAGAAACAGTGACAACTCTTCGAAACCTTTCGAATTCTTTTACATCTGTCCCATAGCCATCGTGGCCTTCTTCGTTCTATAGTACTCGTCCGTTTCCTTTGTTGAACACTGTAAAAGAAGAATACACTTTAACTGACGGTTGGAATGTCAACCTATCTATTCTACGAAATTCAAATAAGAAAATCGTCCTTTTTGATAAATGAACATATTCCAAATAATTAATTTCTTTCGGCTCTTAAACGTATGAGCTTCGAAAGGCAAAAGAAGATTTGTTACAATTTCCCGGAGGAACTGTCTACGGATAGTTTGAGTACCCGTTTGACTGTTCATATGTAAAGATGAACAGAAAATGTGATTTGATCACACTTTCGAGGGCTATAATGAAAGGTTGATGTGCCTAGGACAAGTGCTACAAATGAAGGATGACAGATTGCCAAGGAGAGTGCTTATTGGCCATCTATTTGGGACCAAAAAAAAAAAGCAGGCTTTCCCCGAACGAGATGGGGAGAGGCCACAAGGAAGGGTTTAAAGGAAACCGGAACTTCATGGGAGGAGGTAAAGAGCGGATGTTTGAATGAAAAGGGGTGAAGAAACAGCGTAAACAGCTGTGTTAGTCTCAGGAAGCTTGGTGCAATAGTTAGTTACTTGTAATAGCAGCCATACAAGTAGTAACAATAGTTGTTGTAGCAATAGTATTATTATTAGTAGGAGTAGTAGTAGTATTGGAAACAGTAGTATTAGTAACAATGGTTGTTGTAGTTATAGTATTATTAGTAGTAGGAGTAGTAGTAGTATTGGTAGTAGCAGTAGTAGTAGTAGTAGTAGTAGCTCTAGTAGTAGTAGTAGTAGTAGTAGTAGTAGTAGTAGTAGTAGTATTGATAGTAGGAGTAGTAGTAGTATTGGTAGTAGCAGTAATAGTAGTAGTAGTAGTAGTACCTGTAGTAGTAGTAGTAGTAGTAGTAGTGGTAGCAGTAGTAGTTGTTGTAGTAGTTGTTGCGGTAGCAGTAGTAGTTTTAGCAGTAGCAGTAGTAGTAGTAGTAGTAGTAGTAGTAGTAGTAGTAGTAGTAGTAGTAGTAGTAGTAGCAGTAGCAGTAGTAGTAGTAGTAGTAGTAGTAATAATAGTAGTAGTAGTAGTTAGTATAATAATAGTAGTAGTATTAATAGTAGTATTAATAGTAGTGGTAGTAGTAGTAGTATTAGTAGCAATAGTAGCCAAAGGATAGCTAGGGATAACCTGGGATTGTCGATTGTCAAGGAAAATACGATAATTCCCTGAATCTTAACAATTTTATTAAAAGGTTTTCAGTGTTGGGCATAGAATTTTGAAGTTAAATATGATCTGCCATTCAGCAATTGTTGTATTTCATTAGCTTTTTCTGTTTTAAAAACCATTGTCTCTTCCCTCCAAAAAAAGGGGAAAGAACTAGAATATTCTTTTTCATCTCTGATAGGTTCTCATCTGGTTCTGATTTTTGCTCTTTTCTCCTCTTTAGATTTCTCCCTTCCAGTCTCTGTCTATTTTCTAATTGTGTCTCTAAAAACACTAGCAGCCTGTATGTTATTTATACATTTGTTTTCCAAACGCATTATTGGTTCTTTTCACACCCATTTTTGCTTTCAAATTTTCAAAAATTGTAAGTTAAGACCACAGGAAAAAAAAAAAAATTCCAAATGCCTGGAAAATACCCGAAGGGGAACGGGATACTGTACTCCCATCAACAATTGATATGCTATTAGTAGAAGACTAGTAAACTTTCCTCTAAAAAGGAACTACTTGGGTTCTTAGGCACCCCACCTTTAATAAAAAATTCCGTTTCCCTCCCTCTGCCCACCGATACAGCTTATGTATAACTATACATTGCTGTTTGAGTAAAAAGGACAACATAATAAAAAAAAAATCCCCTTTACCCATCTTTGTTCTCTTCATATATAAGAACTACGATTTTCTTGGGTTTCTATTTTAGTTGCCTAATAAGTATGAATCTTTTTAGGGTAGAACCACACTTTATTGATGTCGTAACGCGGAGTCCTGAAAAAAAAAGAACCAGAACTAATTAGCTTTCCTGTAAAATCTGTACAGTTTTAGCATTATATATTGAAGACAACCACACCATCAAAGGAAAGTTAAATTTCTTAAGGTTCCATATGTTTTTAGCACATTTTTGGGGGGCTTTTCACCCACGTTTCTTTCTTTTTTAATTTGGCACCCGTTACTGTCAAAAACTGCGTAATTACATACGGAGGATTTTCTAATTAAAAATTCAATGTCCAATTTTTTCTATTTTTTAAGAAATGTGCTGGCTGTGCAAGTTTTCACTTAATAAATTCCAAAAAAACACATGTTATTTCACTGTCTTGGGTACTTCAAAAACTGGAAACCCTACGGAGCCAATCCAGTCGTGAAAAATAGTCGTCAGTAGTCAAATATAATAGTCAAATAGTATTCAAATAGTCAAATACTAGTCATAGTCAAATAGTAGTAAAATAAAATGAACGTCATAACCGTTCAGTTTTGGGCTAAAAAAATTTTAACAGACAAATCCATGTAACAAATCCATTTAACAGACGACTCTGTCCCAAGACACTGAGAAGCTGGAAGACTACTAAAATGTTGATTTTAATCTTTTTGATTTAATCTTAAGGCAACATTTGGTTTTTAAACATAATGGGCAAATTGCGTAATTGTGGGGAGTTGACCTTGGCAATAACCCTAGAGATGCAGTTACTAGACCGTTCAGCTATGCTAAACCAAAGACCTATCCTAAATTTTGATTGGATGTGTTTGGAAAATTATGAGCTAAAGAAGAGGGCTTATTGCTCTCCCATCACTTTTTACTCTTAAAAGGAGTACTAGAACTTTGAATTTTCAATCAAATTAGCTCCTTTAAAATATCGATGATGTTACTAGCAATGAAAGAGCAGCGCTGCCTATGATATTGCTGATATGCCCTTCAAGTACTTGCATACGTATAAGTTTTCATTTAGTTGAAACTCCTCCTAAACATTTCCACTTAATGCCCTTAGTGTCATTAATTACAGTAACGTATAAGTAGTATCAAAAGCATACACATAGTCTGGGATGCCAAATGGACACTTTTAGTGCCTTTTGGACACTTTTTCACTCTGAAGGACACCGGGACACTATTGGATCAAAAAAAGGCAGCTTTTTGAAATAAAAGACACTTTTTGGACATTTTTCCAAATCAAAAATTAAATGTCTTTATTTTCTTCTTTTTTTTACTTTTTTTTATTTGTACTTTACTTTTAAGCTTTGGTAACGGCTTGGGGATTTTTCTTAGATGTTTTTGTGCCCTGCGCAAGCACCATTTATCAACCGAATAGGACCTAAAGTCTTAACCAATATGGTATGCTAGAACTATCAAATCCATCTTTTTCTTCTATCCTACGGTTGACGTTTGTCATCAAGTCGGTCAACTTGAAGGACCTACCTACTACTGGTGGCAAAGCCACCAAGGCCACTGAGAAGGCTGGAAAGAAGAAGTGAATGGCCATTCCCTGCTGGCACATTCTGCGTAAATCCCTGTGGCGTGTAGCCGTGTGCATATGGTGGATATTATAAGCCTTCTGAAACCTATTACTGATTCTAAGTGGGAGCAAAGGGGTAGCTAAGCCAGGAAATTTCCACGGCGGTGGTGAGCATCCAGGCAATGAGGCTTGACTCTCCATTCAAAGGCTGCATAGGAAGTCCGCTAGTGCACCTCAAAGTGGTGAAGGGGTGTAAACATCACCGAGCTCCACGCCGAGCAAGGTGATGGCCAACGCGCTTTGGGTGACCGCAAGACAGGAGACCTTGTGATGTACCTTATCCCCATGAAACGCTCAATAATGATGACAAATATGATTATTAAAAGTTTGGCTACGGCATCCCCGGTATTCTGCAATGTGACAAGAATGCCGTTCTCGTCGAAAAGTATGCTACCTACCTTCCTATCAAGAAGACAAGGCCTGATATTGGCCGCTGGAACCTGTGCTCGATTAAATGTGTATTGACACAATTTTTTGTAGCTGATGAATATTATCTTTATAACTTTGATAATCTGTGTGTTTCTGACACGAGACTAAATGGACATAACATCTTGACCCTTGAATTCTCGGCTGGGAAGGCGGTCTCTTTTTAACTCGGGACTATTAAATGGATCTGGCCGGGCAGGAGTAGGTATCCTGTTGTCCCACAATGCAATCACTGGGCTCATCGAATATGAGCCTGTGTCTGAGACAATCGTACGGTTAAGAATTAAAGGTCGCGCGAACAATCTGACTATCCTTAGCGTTTACGCCCCAATAAGAAATGCCACTGAACAGCAAAAAGATCAGTTTTTCAGTAACCTGCAGACAGTCATTGTAAGATTCCCCGGAAAGATATCCTCCTAATTAGAGGCGACTTCAATGCCAGAATCGGCAGAAAGCTGAATAACTTGGAACGGGCGAACGGCAAGCACGGCCTCGGAGACCGGTGCAGAAATGGAAACAGGCTTCTGCTGTTCGCAATGCAGAACAATCTCGCTGAGGCTAACACCTGGCTTAGGCACAAGTCGTGTCATACGTACACACGGAAATCTCGTGATGGAAGAGTAAAGGCCCAAATAGATTATCTCCTTGTATTCCGATGATGGAAATCCATGGTGTTGGAGTCACAAAATGGATCTGACCACTTCTTGCTGAAGACAAGGCTAAAGTACAGACTTATCTCAAGGAAGACTACTATGCAGAACCAGAAAAGAGACGTGTCGAAGCTGAAAGTAGATGAACACCGAGGAGCGTTTGTCCTTGAACTCTCAAACCGATTCGTTGTCCTTCAATAACACCGAGGAGGCGACCCCGACTGATCAGTGCCCCAACTGCCCCAAAATAAAGATTGAAAAGAAATGGAGCAAACTCAAGGACCACATCAATGAAGCTGCCTGAAACATACTTGGGTTTGTGAAGCGTAGAACCAAGAAATAGATCTCAGAAAAGACACTCAAACTCTGCCAAGAAAAAAGAAATGACCAACAAGAAATCCCCCACATACAAAATGCTACGACAAGAATGTCACAAATCGGGAAGAGCTGACAAAAAAGCCTACTGGTTTAATGTTCCCAGTGATGTGGAAAGAGCCGCATAACGGAACGATACACGAAAACTATCAGATACTTGGAGAATGCACTGGGAAGAAGAAGAAAACTACCATCCTCTCGCTTAAGGTGAAGGTTAGGAAAATACTCACAAGCAGCGAGGAGCATATAGAAAAATGGCGTGCTCACTTCCAAGAGCTATCGAGACCAGAAGACAATAGTAATCGAAAGCAACCACTTACTGCACCGCAGAACCCCCCACACGACCAGGCTTATTAAATGTATGTACGGAACCAACCTCCAGGGATGAATTAATTAAGGCGATCCAAGTTTTGAAAAACCATAAAAGCCCAGGAATAGCTGGGATTCCTGCCGAGCTACTGAAAGCTCTCCCTGAGGGGTGATGGATAAACTTCATAGCGTGATAACTGAAGGCTGGGACAATGAATACATCCCAGATGACTGGATGACCTCAATAATTCTCCCTATCTTCAAAAAAGGAGACCTAATGGACTGCAAAAACTACCAAGGTATATCCCCTATCCCCATTGCTGCCAAGCTGTTCGCAGTCATACCTTTAAATAGATTCAGAGACACCAGAAACAGATGGTCGGGACTCAACCAAGCAGGATTCAGGCCGGACATGGGTTGCTGTGACCGATTTTTAGCCTGTGACAACTCCTTGAACACCGGTTTAAACACCAGCAGGAAACAATCCAAATCTTCATTGAGTTCATTAACGTGTTTGATTCGGTCCATCGTGATGCAATATGGGAAGCAATGAGAGAGGACGGTGTGCCTGAGAAGATCATCAATCTGCTCAAGGCATACTATGCTGGAACAAAGACCCGGGTAAAAGTCGATGGCGATCTTTCAGATCTCGTCCTGATCAAGGAAGGTGTACGTCAAGGCTGTGTCCTTTCACCATCTTTGTTCAACCTCGTCATCGATTGGATCCTCAGGGTCCTGGATAAGTATAAAGGCGTTGCAGTGAGCCCGTCCTTCTCCGTCACAGATCTTGACTATGCTGACGATGTGGACATGCTTGCTGAATCTGTTTCAGAAGCCCAGGCTATGATAAAGGACATGGCATTCAAGGAACTCTTGACTTGTCTCCAAATAAGCCTACCAAAATAATATCCATACGAACAGATGGGATGGATGAAACCCCTGTTGCCCTAAATGGTAATCAGATAGAGGACGTCCAGTCGTTATAATACCTCGGATTGATGGTAAACCTTGCCGGCAAATCTTCAGAAGAAATCCAGAGTCGCATATCGTCAGACTGGAGTGTCTTCCTTCAACTACGGAAGCATGGAAGCAGAGAAAAATATCGCCACGCACAAAGCTCCGAGTTTATGAAGCTCTGTCTCTCTGTGTTATTTTCTCTCTGTCCTCCTCTATAGATGTGAAACATGGTCACTTAAAGTAACCGAAGCGTTGAGCTTGAATATATTCAACCACAAATGCCTGCGATATGTCCTGGGTATCCGCCTCTCAGATAGAATCTCGAATGAAAGTAAGGAGAAGATGTGGGGATCGCCCACTTGTCTCTGACATTTTTAAGCACAGGAGACTGAGATGGTTTGGCCACACAATGCAAAGACCAGATGACCATATAAGCATAATATGTCTCAAATGTCTACCACTACCGGCATGGAAGAAGAGGGCAGGAGGCCTAAAGAAGACGTGGCTAGCAAACAGTTAAGTCTGATCTGGAGCCAATCGGAGGATTCCGAAAAAATACGGCCGTCGCTGGGATCGCCAGTGGCTTGAAATGGTGGAGCCTGCCCCTCTCGAGCGAAACCTATGGAAGGAGACATGTCGCCATCTGCTGGGCGCCACGATGAGTCTGGATACGGGTTGAACGTGCAACAAGTACAAGTAAGCACAAGGTTGTTATTATACTGCTGTCATAAAAAAGAAAGGAGTTTCGCCAAGAAGCTGTGTTGCGGCTCAATTTTATTTATAGCCGTTAGCGAATGTTTCTGTTTTATATTCTATACTTTCAGCTGTGATTTTTTGTCTAACGCTTGTCGCCAGTTTCTATCGAGTATAACTCAAGCGAATTTATTTCAATCGGCCTTGTCTTCTCACTTTTTAGTTCTCGAAAACGTCATTTTTTCTCCAGGCTACTTCTAAATGTTCAGAAAACGACAAGATAGAGGAGTTGTTAAATGATTTTAACCCCTTGACCAACCAGTTGACTGAGTGGTTAAGGAGATTGACGTATTTTGTTGAACTTTAAAACCATGTAGGTCAAAATAGACATTTCGTTGCTACAGCCGTTCGGACCTTGTCGTACCCAAAGAACCTTAATAGCTACCGAAGATCAACGAGTCGCATCTTTTTCGCATAGCTTATGAAAATGCCGAAGTGAAAATGAATCTCTATGATTGGTTCTTTACTTTTCGAATAAGATAGGTAGCGGTATTGATAATCGATATAAAATTTCGCTCTGTTGACATTCTAATGACGATTTTTTTATGCCATATCTTCAAATTGAACTAGCATTAAACTTAATTTATTGGTAGAGTTAATGACAAAGATGGAAATACTTGCCGAACTCATGCAGGTAATAGACCGCGAGGTAGCGGAACAAAGAAGGCCGAATTTCAGATTTTTTGATACTTTTTTCACAGGCTTTGAAAATTCATAGTGGCAACCCTGTATATTAGCTAGTTTTCTAGAGGGACACTAAAAGTGTTCATTTTGGCTGATTTGGACACTTTTGTCCTTAAAAGTTTTGGTAACCCTGCACATAGTATCATCTGGCTAGTTCAAAATCTGTCACAACTTACCCTGAAATGTCTAACTTAATAATGTGAGTCGTTATTGTGTTATTGATTTGTCACCCTATTGACAATCTACATGATCATAGTTCGTTTTGATTTAGTTCAGCATCCACCTAAATATTCCTAGAAAGCTTCACCTTAATACCCTTAGCCTGTGTAGTAGCAATAGCTACACTAGCCGTTGTAGCATTAGTGGCAGTATGCACGCAGCACCTTTTTTTCAACACCCCCTTCTACACACGATGAAATTTTTATCTTAATACCATTAATCGGTCCTGAAGCATTGCTGATACGTCCTCTTGACAACCTGTGTTGGCAAAGTGCGTTTCGATTTATTTAAATACATCTACAATACTGCAATAAATTTTTGCCTTAATGCTCTTAGATTTATTAGTAGTAGTAGTAGCATCAGTATTTATAGTAGTATTAGTGGGAGTAGAGTTAATGGTAGTAGCCTTAGCTTTAGCAGTAGTAGTAGTAGTAGTAGCAGTAATAATAATAGCAGCAGTAGCAGCAGTTGCAGGAGTAGAAGCAGTAGTATTGTGATGCAAATATTGTCTTTTGGTTTGTACAACATCCAACAGAACAAGCGTTGCAATTTTAGTTTCACACACGAAACTGTTCTTAAGATATTGCTGGTATGCCCTTTTGACAACCTGCATACGGATAGCAGGTTGGCATTAATACAACAGAAATTTTCAGAAATGTGGTGTGAAAATTTCATCTTCATGCCCTTAGGCATAGCTGGAATAGTAGTCACAGCAGTAGTATAATTACTCCACTTAATACAATTAGCCATTGCCATGATATTGCCAATTTGATCTTTTGATAACCTCTATATTCATATACTTCTTAAAATTTACTTCTGCGATAGAAGTAATAGTTGGAGCAACCGTAATAGTAGTAGTAGAACTAGTAAACTGCAGTAGCAGTAGTATTAGCAGTAGTGTTCAAATATTGCCTTTTGTCAATGATCTTCCCCTTTAAGTATTTTCTGAGAGTTCCAACTTAAAACACAAATTAATTCTGTAAATACGCTATTTTGACAATCTAAATGTGCATCATAGTGTCTTTTATTAGTTTGAATTTACTATCAATATTCTCACAAATTTTTCCTCCATGGATGTAGCCTTAAAAGTACTATTATCACAGTATTTTCAGTGGTAGTAGAAGTGATTGCAGTGTTAGTGTTGTATTAGTAGTTATAGTTGTAGTAGCAGTATTAATAGCGGTAGTAGCATATGCATATTGCCTTTTGGTCAGTTGAATATCGCTTTCATGATGCCCTAGACGTTTCATCT
This sequence comes from Artemia sinica, assembly GCA_027921565.1. NCBI lineage: Eukaryota > Metazoa > Arthropoda > Branchiopoda > Anostraca > Artemiidae > Artemia > Artemia sinica. The sequence goes on along the minus strand of CM051259.1, from coordinate 984,801 downwards.
TGACTCGTTAAGCCGTTCCAAAAATATTGTTTATGTGCGCTTTTAACACCCTTTTGATGCCCTTTTCACCTTAATACTTTAAGTCTTACAAGTTGTTACAACTGAAATACTAGTTGGAAAGGTTTAGTAGCAGTAGTAGCATAAGTAAAAGTAGCAGTGTTATTAGTTTTAGTAGTGACATGCATATATTACCTTTTTGGCAATTGATCTTCCCCTTTAAGTATTCTCCAAAGTTTCAACTTGATACCCGAATCAATTCTTGAGACTTTCTTTTGACAATCTGCATGCGCTTAGTATGTTTTGATTTAGTTCAAGTTCCCCCTCAATATTCTGTCAACTTTTCACCTTCATGCGTGTAGCCTTAATTGTGATAGTATCATAGCAGTAGTGGTAGTAGTATGAAAAGTAGCAGCAGTAATACTGTATAATTATTAGCAGTAACAGCAGTAGCAGCAGCATTAATAGCAGTAGTAGCAGGTACCTTTTGCATTTTGGTCTACTGAACATTCCACTCATGATGCCCCTGAAGTTTCTCTTGATATGATAAGCTGTTCCAAAAATATTGCTGATACGCCCGTATCAGCAATCTGTATTCACATAGTATATTTGATTAAGTTCAACTTCCCCCTCAACGTTTCCTCAGATATTTTCAATATCCTTAGCCCTAGTAATACTTGCTGCAGAAGTAGTAGTTGTAGTGATAGTAGTGGTAGTAGTAAAAGTACTCGTGATAGCAGTAGAAGCAGCAGTAGTTGTAGTAGTAGTAGCGTGCAAATATTACCTTTTTGATCAATTGATCATCTCTTTTATTATTTCCTGAAAAATTCCAAATTAGCACACTCAGTAATTCCTGAGTTACACCTTTTTGACAACCCATATACATATAACATGTTATGATTTAGTTCAACAATACCCTCAACATTCCCTGAAAGACTCACTATAATGCCCTTCATATTTTGGGAAAGAAGAAGTCAAACATGCATACCTTTACACACATTCCATAAAAACCTTATATGCCCCAGGGTATAACTTAAAGCCCTTGCCCAAGGGCTACGAGTGGTTGTGCCAACTTTGGAAGCATTGTTATATTTTCTTTGGATTATTTTAAAAAAAATATTACCATTGCATAATTTCAATTAGGTACGTTTGGTGAAAAGAGGAGCAGATGAGGGAAGGGAGGGGGGCTAGTTGATCTCCATCACTACTTGCTCTTAAAAAGGGAACTAGAACTTCCAATTTGAACCAAATGAGCCACATATACATTTTATACAACCATCACTTCCATAAGAATATCAAATCCACCAGGGGCATAACTTACAACTTACAACGTTTATGTCAACTCCAAAGGCTTTGTTATACGATCTTTATACTATTTTGAACATACGGATCGTCTCAAAATTTCTATTGGATGCATTTCGGGAAAAAAAACAACGTATATGTGGGTGAGGGTGGGGGGGGGGTAGCTGCGCGCTCTGACCAGTTTGACTCTTAAAAAGGGAACTATAACTTCCAATTACCAGTCCAATGAGTCCCCTTCAAAGAATATACGACCAAATTTTCTATAGGAACATTATAAGCCCCCGGGGCATAGCTTACAACCCTTGTCCTGAAAACTGTAGGGGGTGGAGGGTGTCTTCCTCACATGCATAGTTTCTGTACCCATCAATTACAATGAAAAAAATGTTATCTCCAAAATTTGATAGGGGGTGAAAAGCAAAATGATGAGGGTGGAGGAGGGGCTGGTTGCTCTCAAATCACTTTGACTCTTAAAATGGCACTATAACTTCTAATTTCAAATCAAATTAGCCTCATCTGAAGTTTATAACACCACCCATTCTATATAAACCTTATATGCCCCAGGACATGACTTGCAATCCTATCCCCAGTGAACTGGTGGGTCGTGTCAACCCTAGAGGCATTGTTGTAACTTCTTTTGACTATTTTGAGCAAAATTGCTATCTCACAATTTTAATGAGATTGGTTTGGTGAAGAGATAGTTGGGGAAGGGGGGTTATCTAGCTGCCCTCTATAGTTTTGACTCATAAAAAGGCATTAGTAATCCCAATTCCAAACCAAATAAGCCTCCCCTAAAGTTTATGCAACCATCCCTTTCATTAAAACCTTGAATGCCCCAGGGGAACAATTCACGACACTTGCCCTCTGGCTCTGGGGGTTTGTTTCGGCCAAAAAGCCTTGTTATATGATATTTGGACTATTTTGAATAAAATGGCTATCTCAAAATTTCTATTAGATACATTTTGGGACAATACGACGTGTGTGTTTGGAAGGGTGGTTAGCTGTCCTCCGATTATTTTGCTCAATTTCTAAAATGAGTATAAAAAAAATTCTGATCGGAAATTTTAGGGAAATTATGGCCGTGGGGGAGGAGGGCCTTTGCCCTCCGATCACTTTAGACAATTTAAAAGAGCACTAGCCCTCTCAATTTCCAATCGAATGAGCTCTTTTTGAAGTTTCTAAGACAACGCTAGTAGAATGCTTCGTCTAGATTCTGACACCGCCATAGGACCATGTTATTCTGACACCACCATAGGACCATGTTATTCTACGTTCCATGGCACCTTTTGAAGGCAGATTACCAGACTGGTTATTTGGCAGTGTATTATGTAGTCAAACATGTTTTGAGAGTATGGTCGTAATAATATAGTTTAAGCAGACAGGTTTTTTTTCTGTTTTTGATAAGAATTGCACAATGAATATACGTCGTCAGTTCACGTCCACATTTTTTCTTAAAGAACTGGTATGTTATAAAGTAGTCAAACATGTTTTGGGAGCACGCACTAAATTATGTAACTCAACATCCGTTTTTTATTCGTCCTTGAAAAACTGTATAAAATGTTCATGCACTACAATTTAATTTTCATTATGTTTTAACACATCGTACATAGTACACTGAATATTATTAACTTTGAGACAATGGATATTTCTATTTTCAATGTGAGTATAGTTTACTGAATTTATTTCCAGATAAATGGTATTTTACCAGTAATTCAAATTTCAGGGAAACTTAGCTCCCCTCCCCTCCAACAATACAAACCCTTAAAATAAGATGTGTATAGTCGTTAGAAATCGCTAAGTATGCTTTCTTCTATTATGTAAAACAAAAAGCCCCTCCTCCATTGCCTTGTTACGACCATAACTCCTTACTTTTTAGTTATTTCGTTCAAAAATATCCTTTTCCCATCGTCTATCTAAAATGCGTTTTCTTTACCTGCTTAAATGGAAAGCTTCGGTGTTACAAAGGAAGTGACAGTTTTGGGAATCAAATTTCACACGCTCTTGCTATCATAAATTAATGGCATATGCTTAATGAATTAGCAACAAGGATGTTCCTTGACAAAGAGAGAAAATTGTATTCTAGCCTAATTAAAGGAAATATATTCTATTTTCAATTGTATTCCATGATTAAGAAGGTTTTACGATGTGAAAAAAAACTATTTCATCGCATGGAAAGTAAGGGAGGAGGGAGGAGGGATTCTTTATGCAGACTAATTTTTTGAAATCCCCTTCCCCCCAAACTCAAAATTTTCCAAAATTTTACTTTAAAAGCTTTTCTTTTTAAATATTTCTAAAGTGCTAATAGATATAGACTCCTACAAATATCAGATTTGACTTTATAGGGCAAATTATATTATGGGGAGATGTTTTTGAAATCCCCCTTCCCCCTAAACTCAAAATTTTACTTTAGAAGCCTTTTAATTATTTCTAAAGTGCTAATAGATATAGAGTGCTACAAATATCAGAATCTACTTTATAGGGCAAATTATATTATGGGGAGATGTTTTTGAAATCCTCCCTTCCCCACCAAACTAAAAGTTTTCCAAAATTTTACTTTAAAAGCTTTTCTTTTTAAATATTTCTAAAGTGCTAATAGTTATAGCACCACAAACATCAGAATAAACTTTAGAGGACAATTTATCTGTAAAAGAGGGCTTATTATTTCCTTACTAAATTTTTCTTCTTTTTTAAGGATGTGGAGGTGGATTCATACAATTACTCTCCCCCCGAAAAGAGACCAAGCTGGGGTGATATCAGATCGATGCAAGCTGCAAGACCATCCATCATCAGATATGCTAGCTCCATTACGAGTTCTCTGGACCAGCCAGGAGCCTCTCAAGCCAGTGTCAGCTCTGCACAAACCTCTATACAACCTGGCAGAAAATTCAAGAGGGAATGGATAGATTCTCATAATGCATCAGCCTCATCTAGTCAAGATCGGGAGGTCAGCCCCTATCAAGCATTGCCGGGCCCTTCACGACCAATGCAAGGCGAGAATGATATGGTCCCTACAGCTCTCAACATGCAAGCGGCAAATTTAAATGTGAGTTTTCAAATATTATTCCTCGCTAATGATTCTTTTTCCCAAGTCAATTTGAAGGAGTGTGTGAGCGGTGCATGCGCCGCTTATTTTTCTGTATACTCGATAATTCATGGAGATAGTATAATGAATATTGCAAATTCAATAACGACGTAATGATTGTTGTGTGTGTGTGTGTGTGTGTGTGTGTTGTGTGTGTGTGTGTGTGGTGTGTTGTGTGTGTGTGTGTGTGTGTGTGTGTGTGTGTGTGTGTGTGTGTGTGTGTGTGTGTGTGTGTGTGTGTGTGTGTGTGTGTGTGTGTGTGTGTGTGTGTGTGTGTGTTGTGTGTGTGTGTGTGTGTGTGTGTGTGTGTGTGTGTGTGTGTGTGTGTGTGTGTGTGTGTGTGTGTGTGTGTGTGTGTGTGTGTGTGTGTGTGTGTGTGTGTGTGTGTGTGTGTGTGTGTGTGTGTGTGTGTGTGTGTGTGTG